>CM056053.1:394049256-394160784 GCA_029574335.1 Rana kukunoris
TGGATTCGACGCATGCGTGGAAGTGTTTTACTTCCTGGTGACGGTGACGTGGCGGCATCAACATCACCGCCACGTCACCGCGCTGTCTGCCGGTAGACAAATCTGATCAAAACGGTCTGTCAAACCGATTTGATCGGATTTATTTAATGGTGTGTACGCGGCCTAAGTCTATTAATGGACACAGTGAGGCATGGGCACAGTGAGGCATGCACATGGACACAGAGAGGCATGCACATGGACACCCTAGGCTTATACTCAAGTCAATACGTTTTCCCATTGTTTTGTGGTAAAATTAGGTACCTTGGCTTATATACGGTCGGCTTATACTCGAGTATACACGGTATGTGTAAATGCAATGACTAAATTCGTATATAAGCATTAGCATGTTAAAGAAATTGCAATTAAAAAAAATAATTCAATATTTCTAAATCTGCAGCTTAAAGTCAAATTATACCTGGGGATCCTGCCAATAAGGTCCCTTAAGTACTTCCTAATATGGGATAACAACACTGTGGGATTGATTTACTAAAAATAGAGAGTGCGAAATCTGGTGCAACTCTGCATACAAATCAATCAGCTTCTAGGTTTTTCTTTTGAACAAGCTGAACTTAGAAACTGATTGGCTATCATGCACAGCAGCACCAGATTTTGCATTCTCCAGTTTTAGTAGAGGTTTCCCAATGGAGAGTGGCTGATTCAGCACACATTACAAATGTATTGTCATGTTCAGAAAACCTTCCTTGAGAAAATTTATGCAGTCAGTACTGGAGTGCATATGTGGATGGGTAGTAACGACAAAGTGGCAGCAGAAGCTCAGCAGCACAAAGATGCAATAAATGATGAAAACAAGTATTTTATAAGAAAAAAAAAAAGACAGTTGCTTACAATACATAATGAAGTTGATTTGCAAAAGACAAATAGAATTATGCATATTGCATGGCCAAGACCAGTTTACACAAAGTCAGAGGCGGAACCAACATCCCTTGATAAAGAACTAAAAGAAAATGGGGGAAATCTGGAACTTTTTAGGTGCAAGGACACAAAAGTACACAGAAATATTTAATATAAAATTACAAAGTTTTATTTCATTACAAAAAGCATACAGTACAGTCAAATAATCACATTCATCATGCATGTTATTCAACATGTTCCACCTGTTCAGGCTTCTTCAGGAAATGCGTGGGGATGCTACTGGTGAAATAAACTGAAATAAATCAAAACAATATCACACAAATATTGTTATAGCCACATAATTATGTCTATTATACATGTGTAAAGACCATTAGACTGTTCACTTCTGCAAGAGACTTTTCACGTTGCATGTTATTCAACATGTTCCGTCTATTCAGGCTTCTTCAGGAAAATGCATGGGGATGCTACTGGTGAAATAAACTGAAATAAATCAAAACAATATCACACAAACATTGTTATATCCACATAATTATGTCTACTATACATGTGTAAAGACAAATAGACTTTGCAAGGGAATGTCCCCTTAGCTTAATGATTGAGGTTTAACGTTGCCGACTTATTTATTTATTTATTTTTCCTGGCACATGATTGGGTATTCTTTGCAAGGTAAAATGTCACCACATCAGCTAAGCTGGAGGGAATTCCCTTTCAAAGTGAATAGACTATTTGCCTTTTTTATTTAAAGTGGTATTAAACGAGCAAAAATATATTATATTGCAGTTTACCACTTCTTATGCCGCATACACACGATCAGAAATTCCGTCAGCAAAAGTCCGATGTGAGCTTTTAAACGGAAATTCTGACCGTGTGTATGCTCCATTGGACTTTTGCTGTCAGAATTTCCGCCAACAAAAGATTGAGAGCTGGTTCTCAAATTTTCAGAGTTTTCCGGAAAATTCACTCGTCTGTAGCAATTCCGACGCATGCTCGGAAACAATTTGACGTATGCTCGGAAGCATTGAACTTAATTTAGTGTTTAGTGTTGTACGTCACCGCGTTCTTGACGGTCGAAAGTCCAGAGAACTTTTGTGTGGCCGGGTGTATGCAAGCCAAGCTTGAGCGGAAAACCATCCAAGGTTTTTCTGACGGAAAATCCAATTGTGTGTATGGGGCATTAGATGACAGCCTTTTTTTCTTTTTAGGCCTTCTTTTATTTTCATCTGGTTTAACCTCTTGCCGACCACCCACCATAGTTTTACAGCGGCAGGTCGGCTCGGCTGCGCAAAATCACGTAATATAATGTGATTTTGCATTGCAGCCACAAGGGGCGTGCGCACGCCCCCTGCTCGCCCCTGGTGCCGATGGGAGTGCCCGGCGGGCGCGATCACCACCGGGCACCCGTGATCTCTCATTATAGAGCGAGAACCGGGAGCTGTGTGTGTTAATGCACAGCCCCCAGGCCTTTCAGGGGGAGAAATTACTGATTGCATGTTCATACAATGTATGAACAGCGATCTGTCATTTCCCCTAGTCAGTCCCACCCCCCCTTCAGTTAGAACACACCCAGGGAACATAATTAACCCCTTCCTCGCCCCCTATTGTTAACCCCTTCCCTGCCAGTGACATTTTTACAGTAATCAATGCATTTTTATAGCACTGATCACTATAAAAATGCCAATGGTCCCAAAAATGTGTCTGAAGTGTCTGCCATAAGGTCGCAGTACCAATAAAAATCGCAGATAACCGCCATTACTAGTAAAACAATTTTTTTATAAAAATGCCATAAATCTATCCCCTATTTTGTAGATGCTATAACTTTTGCGCAAACCAATCAATAAACGCTTATTGCGATTTTTTACGGAAAATATGTAGAAAAATACGTATCGGCCTAAACTGAGGAAACACATTTTTTTTTATACATTTTTTGGGGATATTTATTATAGCAAAAAGAAAACAATATTCTTTTTTTTTTTTTCAAACTTGTCGCTCTATTTTTGTTTATAGCTCAAAAAATAAAAACCACAGAGGTGATCAAATACCACCAAAAGAAAGCTCTTTTTGTGGGAAAAAAAGAATGCCAATTTTGTTTGGGAGCCACGTCGCACGACCTGGCAATTGTCAGTTAAATTGGCGCAGTGCCGAATCACAATAAGTGGCCCTGTCATTGACCAGCAAAATGGTTCGGGGCTGAAGTGGTTAACAAAACAAGCGCTTTTGCAAATGTATCAATTAACCACTTGCCCACCGCGCCATAGGCATTTTACTGCTACGGCGCGGCGGGGTTACCTCGGGACGACGTCCCTGGGACGTCGTCCTTCACTTTCGCGATTGCGCGTCCCCTGGGACGCGCTCACGAAAGTGTCCGTGCTCGCCGGGTCTAGAAGACCCGGCGCATCACGGATCACGGTAAATTGCCGCTGATCGCGATCACTTGTAAACAAACCGGCGTCATTTGATGACGCCGGTTCCTCCCTCTCCTCCCTCTCCGCTCTGTACAGTGTGCGAGGAGAGGGGGGGGGGCGGGGTGTCAGCAGCTGAGCTGTGGCTGGATCTGTGACAAATGCAGTCACAGATCCAGCCATCCCTCAAAACATCCCAGCTCTGCAATCCCCCAGTACCCTGCAATCCCCTAGTACCCTGCAATCCCCAGTACCCAACAATACTCAGCAATCCCCTAGTACCCTGCAATCCCCAGTACCCAACAATACTCAGCAATCCCCCAGTACCCAACAATACCCCAGTACCCAACAATACCCCAGTACTCAACAATACCCCAGTACTCAACAATACCCCAGTACTCAACAATACCCCAGTACTCAACAATACCCCAGTACTCCAGTACTCAACGATACCCCAATACTCGGCAATACCCCAGTACTCGGCAATACCCCAGTACTCGGCAATACCCCAGTACTCGGCAATACCCGGCAATACCCCAATACTCGGCAATACCCCAATACTCGGCAATACCCCAATACTCGGCAATACCCCAATACTCGGCAATACCCCAATGCTCGGCAATACCCCAATACTCCAGTACTCAACAATACCCCAGTACTCAACAATACCCCAGTACTCAACAATACCCCAATACTCAACAATACCCCAATACTCGGCAATACCCCAATACTCGGCAATACCCCAATACTCTGCAATACCCCAATACTCGGCAATACCCCAATACTCGGCAATACCCCAATACTCGGCAATACCCCAATACTCGGCAATACCCCAATACTCCAGTACCCAACGATACCCCAGTACTCGGCAATACCCCAGTACTCCAGTACTCAACGATACCCCAGTACTCGGCAATACCCCAGTACTCCAGTACTCAACGATACCCCAATACTCGGCGATACCCCAATACTCGGCAATACCCCAATACTCGGCAATACCCCAATACTCGGCAATACCCCAATACTCGGCAATACCCCAATACTCGGCAATACCCCAATACCCTGCATGATACTTTGCAATACCCCAATACTCTGCAATACCGCCTATGGGGATTTTTAGGTAGCAAAGTTTGGCGCCATTCCATGAGCGTGCGCAATTTTGAAGGGTGACATGTTGGGTATCTATTTACTCGGCGTAACTTCATCTTTCACATTATGAAAAAAAATTGGGCTAACTTTACTGTTTTGTTTTACGCACAAAACAGTTTTTTAAAAAACACGCGTTCAATACATTTCTGCGAAAATACCGTGCGAGATAAAAAGTTGTAACGGCCGCCATTGTATTCTCTAGGGTCTTTGCTAAAAAAGCATATATAATGTTTTGGGGTTCTATGTAATTTTCTAGCAAATAAATGATGATTTTTCCATGTAGGAGAGAAATGTCAGAATTGGTCTGGGTGTTCCAGAACGCCTGATGGCGTTCCCTGCATGTTGGGCCTCTGTATGTGGCCACGCTGTGTAAAAGTCCCACACATGGGGTATCGCCATACTCGGGAGGAATAGCAGAATGTGTTTTGGGGTGTAATTTGTGGTATGCATATGCTGTGTGTGAGAAATAACCCGCTAATATGACAGAAACAAGATTTTTTTATTTTTTTTTACAGAATTTTCAGTCGTTTTTCTTTTATAGCGCAAAAAATAAAAAACCCAGAGGTGATCAAATACCACCAAAAGAAAGCTCTATTTGTGTGAAAAAAAGGACAAAAATTTCAAATGGGTAGAATGTTGTATGACTGAGTAATTGTCATTCATATTGTGAGAGCACCGAAAGCTGAAAATTGGTCTGGTTAGGAAGGGTGTTTAAGTGCCCAGTGGTCAAGTGGTTAAGAAACAAACCATTTACTACTGTTAGGCATGCTTACAATGGTGAGTATTTATTTATTCATGTAAACCCTTTATTCCAACAGGAAAAACATGTTGCTTACATTTACTACTTAAAAAGTGTTAGCTGGAGTTTGACCTTAATTTCTTAGTCATATCTACCTAAATTTGCTAGTACATCAAAACGCTACCCTATCCCCAGCGTGACAATGCATAGAATATTTCATATATGGCTTGCAACACTATTAGCCTCCTGACACCTGGCAGTACATTGCACTCCTGAACAGAGAATTACACCCCAATGTGCATGGTTTGGCCCACTTGCATCTGTGTGAATGAAGCCTACTATGTACTTTTTGTGTGTATTTTGCGTTTTTTTTCAGAAGATCTGCTTTGCACACATGGAAACTTTACAACAAATTTAAAAAACCTCCCTGTGTCATAACAAGTGCTTCTCTCCACCCAAGCCTTACTTTCTCACCCTCTAGCACAGTGGTCTCTAAAATGCTGCCCGGGGGCCAGATGCAGTCTTTTGCTTGCTTTTTTTCTGGCCCTTGGGTCATTATTGGAAGGAGGAATCCGCGCTTAGGACCTGTGGTTTTAGCTGCTGCCTCCCTAGGGATCTCCGAAGAGACCAGTCAGATATTAGAAGGTGATAGGGGGAATGGCGCTGCTTAATGGATCTGTGGTGCTTGACCTGTGGGTGGTGCTATATTAACTGTGATATAGTACTTAAAGTATACCAATGTTGGGCAACTTGTAGACAGGGGTTAATCCATAGGTGAGGATTCCCTGAACCCACGTGATGCGGGAGCAAATAGGTTACCACTTTAATGTAAATTGTTACTGTTAACCATATGTGTATCAAAAATAGTGAGTGTCCCCCATCCAATGGTGTCCACAAAGGGTAGGTGATAGTGACCAAACACCAAGGTTAGTGGTTAGTCCTGTGTTCAATTCTGTAATTTCTACAAATGTAGAACAAGTGACTAGTGTGGTGATCCTATAAATCTCAAAGAAAAATGTGTCTCAAGGAAAAAGGGGGTGTGTAAAGAAAAATCAATCAATCTAAAAAGAGGGCCAGCCTGCCCATTAATTCTATGGTTATAATCCAAATCAAAACACAAGGGTGTATAAACACGACACAACACCACAATCTTAGTGTTAAATTAAACCATCAGTATGGTAAACACAGAATAATAAAAAATTAAATTAAAATGCGATGTGTAGGATTTCAATTGGCCAGACTCCGATGTGTCATCAGGATACTGTGCAGGCCAGGTGTAAGAAACCCAGTTAATAAGCTGCGTGGAAGCTCAAGGGATGAGCCTGGGTGTGCAAACTCAAAATAGGTGGTAAGTCACCACGTGAGGGTTAACACCCCCTAGTGAGCGCTAGGTAGGTCTAAGTTGCAGTGAATAAAATAACATAGGTATATAAATGAAAATCAAAAATACAAAAATACAAAAATACAGAGTTGATATAGATGAGAAATGCAAAGAGTTCTGATATGCACTAATTAAGTTGCGTTGCAGATGATTAATGGATAATACTGCAGAGAGCTTCTATTGGTGACTTAAGTGCTGTTTCCTTTTAAAGGGTGCTGTTCCGTGACTTTTGTGCTCCCCCTCCTAGGACCCCACTCACCAGATGTTGTCACCCTCCAGGGGCAATTAGGCAGATGGTGGTGGTACCTTTAGTATTCCTGGTATATAACGATCTGTGTATTCCCAGCGGTTGTTCCAAGATGTATAAAGAGGGTCTGGAAAGGTTCCAATGCGGTGCTCACGGTGTCACTCAAGAAAAAATAATAAAAAATATCCCCATAGCGTGATATGTATAAAACTCACAGGGCTTTTATTGTAAAAAAAGAAAAGTGGTCATTTCCACCATAAAAGCTCAGAGGCACCTGAGCTGGTGCATAAAATGACAGAAAAAAGTAAATTGAAACAAACAAAATTTAAAAACAAAATATAAAAACAAACAAAGTTCAAAGCAGGTGTAGTCCGCTGTCCACCAGTCCTGTATGGTGGCGGGGCTGCCAGCTCCGTTGGAAATTTAAGAGCGTGTGTCTCTGCGTTGAGCAGCTCGCCGTTCCCGGCGAGCTGCTCAACGCAGAGACACACGCTCTTAAATTTCCAACGGAGCTGGCAGCCCCGCCACCATACAGGACTGGTGGACAGCGGACTACACCTGCTTTGAACTTTGTTTGTTTTTATATTTTGTTTTTAAATTTTGTTTGTTTCAATTTACTTTTTTCTGTCATTTTATGCACCAGCTCAGGTGCCTCTGAGCTTTTATGGTGGAAATGACCACTTTTCTTTTTTTACAATAAAAGCCCTGTGAGTTTTATACATATCACGCTATGGGGATATTTTTTATTATTTTTTCTTGAGTGACACCGTGAGCACCGCATTGGAACCTTTCCAGACCCTCTTTATACATCTTGGAACAACCGCTGGGAATACACAGATCGTTATATACCAGGAATACTAAAGGTACCACCACCATCTGCCTAATTGCCCCTGGAGGGTGACAACATCTGGTGAGTGGGGTCCTAGGAGGGGGAGCACAAAAGTCACGGAACAGCACCCTTTAAAAGGAAACAGCACTTAAGTCACCAATAGAAGCTCTCTGCAGTATTATCCATTAATCATCTGCAACGCAACTTAATTAGTGCATATCAGAACTCTTTGCATTTCTCATCTATATCAACTCTGTATTTTTGTATTTTTGTATTTTTGATTTTCATTTATATACCTATGTTATTTTATTCACTGCAACTTAGACCTACCTAGCGCTCACTAGGGGGTGTTAACCCTCACGTGGTGACTTACCACCTATTTTGAGTTTGCACACCCAGGCTCATCCCTTGAGCTTCCACGCAGCTTATTAACTGGGTTTCTTACACCTGGCCTGCACAGTATCCTGATGACACATCGGAGTCTGGCCAATTGAAATCCTACACATCGCATTTTAATTTAATTTTTTATTATTCTGTGTTTACCATACTGATGGTTTAATTTAACACTAAGATTGTGGTGTTGTGTCGTGTTTATACACCCTTGTGTTTTGATTTGGATTATAACCATAGAATTAATGGGCAGGCTGGCCCTCTTTTTAGATTGATTGATTTTTCTTTACACACCCCCTTTTTCCTTGAGACACATTTTTCTTTGAGATTTATAGGATCACCACACTAGTCACTTGTTCTACATTTGTAGAAATTACAGAATTGAACACAGGACTAACCACTAACCTTGGTGTTTGGTCACTATCACCTACCCTTTGTGGACACCATTGGATGGGGGACACTCACTATTTTTGATACACATATGGTTAACAGTAACAATTTACATTAAAGTGGTAACCTATTTGCTCCCGCATCACGTGGGTTCAGGGAATCCTCACCTATGGATTAACCCCTGTCTACAAGTTGCCCAACATTGGTATACTTTAAGTACTATATCACAGTTAATATAGCACCACCCACAGGTCAAGCACCACAGATCCATTAAGCAGCGCCATTCCCCCTATCACCTTCTAATACTTGGGTCATTATTGCCCCCCACTGACAGCAACAGTAGGGCTTGGCTCTTGTTACTGACACTAACAAGGGGGTACTAGTTATCTCTCTGACACCAATGATGATGCACTATTCCTCCTGACACCAATGATGGGGCACTATTCCTCCTATTGATACCAATGATGGGGCACTATTCCGCCAACTAACACCAATGACGGGGAGCCATTCACCCCCCTGATACCAATGATGGAGCTATTTTCCTCCCAAAGAAACCAATGATGGGGTGCTATTATATTCAATGATACAAATAATTATTTCCAGTGACCCCAAAGATGGGGCACTATTCCTCTCACCGATACCAACAATGGGACACTATTCCTCTCACTGACACCAATAATGGGGCACTGTTTATTCCCACTGATGCCAGGATATTTTCTTCTCCCACTGGCCACAGTTTGGCCCCCCTAATGTTTGGAGCACAGTAAACTGGCCTTTTGTTTAGAAAGTTTGGACACCCATGCTCTCTAGCACATAACAGAGGGACCAATAGCTACAAGAGATACTTAGCATAGAGAACATTCCTTTCTTTTAATAGTCATCTTCTGCTGTTCTTAGTATGGACACATCTCATATATTCTACATTAAAATTGGTGTTGCACCTTGGTATATACAGTATCTACATGCGCATAATGGAAAGCCAAGACAAATATCTAGGTCTCTATTTCTCTCCAATTCCTCTGAGTGTCATCACAGATGTTAATTTTCAAATGGGATACTGGTGCCCCTTTAAGGCGCAGAGTAACTCATATGTTTGTCACCATGCTAGGATGAAATATATAAAGTGCCACTTATAGTGCAATATTTCCAAGTAACATCTTTATTTAGGTTAAAAAATAAAATGTCTTTAAAATCACCACAAACTAATGTCAAGAAACACAGTAAAAGGTAACCTCTAACGTCACTTATGGTCCGCACAGTTTTCAAGACGCCCTACGCGTTACGTCACACCACACAACTTCAGTGGAAGGGATTGGCTGTCTCGAAAGGCAGCTGCATTTTTGGTTAGCTGTTTATATTTCTCATTTGGGGTAATGTCTCTGCTAAGATTCCCAGCCACACTCTGTGAACTTAGAACAGAGGCTATAAAAGAGGTAGCTGCATGTTTTGTGAGCTGCAAGGCACCTTGTGAATTTTCTGTGCAGTCTTTCCTGAAAATAAAAATTGAAATATGAATGATACAAAAAAACAAATGTACTACAGTATAGTGCCTCAGATCCTAGAGTTTAAGTTGAAAAGAATAAGGGGGAGCACACAGAAACTGGTGCAGCTGTGCATACTAACCAATTACTTTCTAAGGCCCCTTTCACATGTGCGGACAAACGGTCCGTTTATTACAAGTCCGTATCCCTATGGGATCACGGCCATTAGCGGATGAGCATCCGCTAACGTCCGTAATGATCCACCTTCGTCAGGATCTGGTTTTTCAGACGGAAGAAAATGCTATTTTTCTTCCGTCTGAAGGATCGGATCGGAGGAATACGGACACGCGGTCCGTATTCATCCGATTCCCCATAGGGGAGAGCGGAGGAGAGACAGGGCGGTCTCTGCACAGTGTGCGGGGACCGCCCTGTCAGCCGACAGTTTAGCAGGGATTAACGGAGGAATCCCCGCTGAGCCAAACGGGCTAACGGAGCGGATCAATACGGATCCGCTCCGTGTGAAAGAGCCCTAACTTCAGCTTGTTCAATTAAGCTTTGACAGTAAAATCTGGAACCTGATTGCTTACTATGCACAGCTGCACCAGACTTTGTGTGCTCCAGTTTTAGTAAATGTCCCCCTCTGCAACCATGGGAGTGAAGGGAATATGCAAAAATACACCATACTCTTCCACAAACTATAATTTTTTTATGGTCATAACTGTAATGATATACAGTATCTCACAAAAGTGAGTACACCCCTCACATTTTTTTTATATTTTATTATATCTTTTCATGTGACAACACTGAAGAAAGCAAAAATTATTCAGATCCTCAGAGAGTTCTTTGCTATGAGGTGCCATGTTGAACTTCCAGAGACCAGTATGAGAAAGTGAGAGCGATAACACCAAATTTAACATACCTGCTCCCCATTCACACCCGAGACCTTGTAACACTAACGAGTCACATGACACCAGGGAGGGAAAATGGCTAATTGGGCCCAATTTGGACATTTTTACTTAGGGGTGTACTCACTTTTGTTGCAAGTGGTTTAAACATTAATGGCTGTGTATGTTATTTTGAGGGGGCAGCATATTTACACTGTTATACAAGTTTTACTCTCACTACTTTACATTGTAGCAAAGTGTAATACTCTACATAAAGATGGCCTAAGCCAGTGATGGCAAACCTTGGCACGCCAGATGTTTTGGAACTACATTTCCCATGATGCTCATGCCTTCTGCATTGTAGTTGAGCATCATGGGAAATGTAGTTCCAAAACATCTGGGGTGCCAAGGTTCACCATCACTGGCCTAGGCTATAAGAAGATTGCTGCAGCATGGTGGCCAAGACCATACAGTTGTTTAACAGGACAGGTTCAACTCAGAACAGGCCGTACCATGGTCGACCAAAAGAAATTGAGTGCACATGCTCATCATCATATGCAGAGGTTGTCTTTGTGAAATAGACGTATGAGTGCTGCCAGCATTGCTGCAGAGGTTGAAGTGGTGCGGGGTCAGCCTTTCAGTGCTCAGACTATATGCATCAAATTGGTCTGCATGGCTGTTGTCCCAGAAAGATGATGCACAAGAAAGCCTGCAAACAGTTTTCTGAAGACAAGCAGACTTAGGATATGGGTTACTGGAACCATGTCCTGTGGTCTGATGAGACCAAGATAAACTTATTTGGTTCAGATGGTGTCAAGCATGTGTGGTGGCAACCAGGTGAGGAGTACAAAGACAAGTGTGTCTTGCCTACAGTCAAACATGGTGGTGAGAGTGTCATGGTCTGGGGCTGAATGAGTGCTGCTGGTACTGGGGAGCTACAGTTCATTGAGGGAACCATGAATGCCAATATGTACTGTGACATACTGAAGCAGAGCATGATCCCCTCCCTTCAGAGACTGGGCCGCAGGTCAGTATTCCAACATGATAACGACCCCAAGCACACCTCCAAGATGACCACTGTCTTGCTAAAGAAGCTGAGGGTAAAGGTGTTGGGTTGACCAAGCATGCCTCCAGACCTGAACTCTATTGAGCATCTGTGGGGCATCCTCAAACATAAGGTGGAGGAGCGCATGGTCTCTAACCGTGGCAACCAGTGAAGCTCTGGTGAACTCTGTGCCCAAGAGGATTAAGGCAGTGCTGGAAAATAATGGTGGCCACACAAAATATTGACACTATGGGCCCAATTTGGACATTTTCTCTTCAGGGGTGTACTCACTTTTGTTGCCAGAGGTTTAGACATTATTGGCTGTGTGTTGAGTTATTTTGAGGGGACAGCAAATGTACACTTATACAAGCTGTACACTCACTATTTTACATTGTAGCAAAGTGTCACTTCTTCAGTGTTGTCACATGAAAAGATATAATAAAATATTTACAAAAAATGTGAGGGATATACTCACTTTTGTGAGATACTGTATATCATCTACAGGATACCTAAAAAATGCCTGTTGCTTAAAAATCATACAGAAATATATCTGACAAGCAGAACACACACTAAACAAAAATCAATCACAGAAGGTCACACATCCAGTAGTTGAGATCCTTTAACATTAGTATTTGTTTTAAACATGGATATCAGTCTTGCTTTATCTCATTCAGAAAGAGAAAAATGAAAGCTCCCAAGGTAAAATATGATTCAAATGATCCTACTGACAAACTGGCTTCCCTGGAAGCTGCCATACAGAGAATCGAAAATGTAGTGGGTGCCATTTTATTAATAGGTTAGAGATACTGTATAACACAGAAAGTGCACGCCATTAGTAATACATGTGAAATTTGGCTATGTTATGGCAGTTCATGGAATGTATACCAGAGCAGAGACATGGGCACCTAGCCGACCTCAATGCTCTGTCTAATTGGGCGACTAAGTGACAGATGAGGTTTAATGTTGATAAATGTAAAGTTATGCACTTGGGAGCTAAGAATATGCATGCATCATACATGCTAGGGGGAGTACAACTGGGGGGATCCGTAGTGGAGAAGGATCTGGGGGTTTTAGTAGATCATAAGCTCAATAATGGCATGCAATGCCAAGCTGCAGTTTCCAAAGCGAGCAAAGTCCTTTCTTGTATTAAGAGAGGTATGGACTCCAGAGAGATATAATTTTGCCCCTGTACAAATCATTAGTAAGACCTCATCTGGAATATGCAGTTCAGTTTTGGGAACCAGTTCTCAAAAAGGATATTGGGGAACTGGAGAAAGTGCAAAGAAGGGCAACCAAACTGATAAGAGGCATGGAGGAGCTCAACTATGAGGAAAGATTAGAGGAACTGAATCTCTATGGAGAAGAGGAGATTAAAGAGGGATATGATCAGCATGTATAAATACATAAGAGGTCCATATAGTGAACTTGATGTTGAGTTATTCACTTTAACCACTTAAGCACCGGACCAATACGCTGGTAAATGACCCAAGGGGTTTTTACAATTCGGCACTGCGTCGCTTTAACAGACAATTGCGCGGTCGTGCGACGTGGCTCCCAAACAAAATTTGTGTCCTTTTCTTCCCACAAATAGAGCTTTCCTTTGGTGTTATTTGATCGCCTCTGCGATTTAATTTTTTTGCGCTATATACAAAAATAGAGCGACATTTTTGAAAAAAAATGTTTTTAATTTTTTGTTATAAGAAAAATCAAATAAACTAAATTTTAGTCAAACATTTAGGCCAAAATTTATTCAGCCACATGTCTTTAGTAAAAAAAAATTGCAATAAAAAAAATAGCTACCTAGCGGGAACAGTGACACTAATACAGCGATCAGAAAAATGATCGCTTAGTGACACTGGCAATAGGGAGTGAAAGGGTTAACTAGGGCGGTGATAAAGGGGTTAAAACATTATTAGGGGGGTACAGGGCTACCCTGGACCTAACACTAACTGCCTGTCACACTAACTGTCACACTGACACTAAATGCAGTGATCATACATATATGGTCACTGCATTCAGTAACACTGTGACAGGGGGGTGGGGGGTGATCGCAAGGGGTTAATGTGCCTATGTGTAGTGTGTGTTAGTGTAGTGTTGTGCAGACTTACTGTGCGATGTGATCTCTCCTCAACGGTGGTTGAAAAAAACGCCGAGAGCAGAGATCACATCACTTCCCTCTTCCTGTGTTTACACAGGAGGAGGAAGTGAAGAGCAGGGGAGTGCGTGCATTGGCTGGGAGGGAGCGGACAAAAACAAATAGCCGCCCCCTCGTCCCGAATCGCTCCCAGAGCCACGGGAACCACCGCATGTACCGGGGGGGTGCCGATCGGACCCCCGACCTGTGTCTAGGCAGGGACGTACAGGTACGCCAATGTGCCTGTACGTTCCATTCTGCCGACGTATATGTACATGCGGTGGTCTTTAAGTGGTTAAGGTCATCACTGAGGACAATTGGGCACTCTTTATGTCTAAAGGAAAAGAGATTTCATCTCCAAATGGAAAGGTTTCTTCAAAGTAAGAGCTGTGAACATGTGAAATAGACTCCCTCCAGAGATGGTTCTGGCCAGCTCAGTAGATTGTTTTAAAAAGGCCTGGATTCTTTCCTAAATGTACATAATATAACTGGATACTAATTCATAGGTAAAGTTGATCCAGGTATTATCTGATTGCCTCTCGGGGATCAGGAAGGATTTTTTTCCCTTGCTGTAGCAAATTGGATCATGTTTTGCTGTGGTTTTTCACCTTCCTCTTGATCCACTGTGGGTAGAGGATTGTGTATATGGGATTGAATGTAGTTGTTTTTTTAATTGGTTGGACTAGATGTATGTTTTTTCGACCTGACTAACTATGCAACTATGTAGCTTCCATCAATTTGTCATAGGACCCACAGCTAAGGGTCAGGGGTGATCAAGAGGCACTCTTTAGTACCCCAGTCTCTTCCCAATGTCCCCCCCCAAAGCTCTGCCCAGCTGGGCATGCTTCCAGATGGCACATACATCCCCAGGCTTCCACCACTATTCACAAATGCTGTTACACCTTGTCTAAGGCCTCGTACACATGATAGGATAGCCAGAGGACAACGATCTGATGGACCGTTTTCATCTGTCAAAACCGATTGTGTGTGGGCCCCATAGGTAATTTAACCTTAGGTTTAAAAAAAAGCCAACTTGCTTTAAAATGAACCTATGGATTCCTAACCGATAGGTCAAAACCGATCGTTAGTAGGCACGACAATCGGTTAAAAATCCATGCATGATCAGAATCAAGTCGGTGCATGCACGGAAGCATTGAACTTTATTTTTTTCAGCACGTCGTTGTGTTTTACGTCACCGCGTTCTGATACGATCAGTTTTTTAACTGATGGTGTGTAGGCACATCAGACCATCAGTCAGCTTCATCAGTTAACCTATGACAGCGGTCCTTCAGACCATTCTCATCAGATAGACTGATCGTGTGTACAAGGCTTTAGACTTCTGCCTTGCAAAGGGCCCTTTAGATTAGCCCTACAGGACATTACATTTTAGCAGTTCTGGGGTGTTTGGCTTCCATTCCCTGTATCACCTGGGGTACACCCCCCCCCCCACACTGGAATTTATATGGGTATTAACCCCACCTATTACATCACTAGAGTAGGGATTTTGTTAAAAGGGGAGCTAACACCCAATTATAACTTTCCATTTACCATACTATAATGGGAACAGAACCATATAGTGCCTGCCAACATACATATGGCTATGAACGTCTTGAGAAAAACTTCCCCCCGGCGAATAAGGCGCATCACGAGTTTCCGAAAGTAGCCGAACTGCGAGTCGGCTCTATACGGCGATATATGGTGCCTGCTCACCGACTAGGAGCCGTGTAGAGCTGACTGCACAGGCGCTGTATAGAGCCGACTCGCAGTTCGGTTACTTTCGGAAACTCGTGACGTGCCTTATCCGCCGGGGGGGAAGTTTTTCTAAAGACGTCAATCATCTGGGCGAAGTCCCACATGACACTGCACCTCTGCATACTCACTCCCTGAGCACCTGGAAGCTGGGTGGAAAATAGCAATAATACGGTATGCACAGCAAAAAAAACAAACAGCATACTGTAAATGTTGGAAGCATGCAGAATGTAATGTTTTATACATGTTTTTAGGGTGAACCTCCGCCTTAACCTGAAAAAAAGAAAACAGATGCAGCCAACATATACAAGGACTGGTAAGCTGCAACATATTACATTTTTGTTCTTGGGTTTAGGCATGCTTTAGAGTCAGTTCAGGTGGACTTAGCTTGATTCTATCTTGTAAACATTGTACAGAAATATTGTTTATAAAGATTCTCATGGGAGTAGATTTTTTAATGATAGTACAACCTGTACTATAAAGTTTTTTCTTTCTATTTTAAAATGAATATCTCCCGTTTCAAGAGCCTGAAAGCACCTCCTTTAATTGTTATATGTTTTGTTACCATTAGGAGACTTTAATGTCATCATGTTTTTCTCTGTAATAATCAAAATCACACCTTGTAACCTAATTTCAACCTAAAATGGCCTTGTATTTAGGTTGCATTGTGCTCTGAAATCCATGCGTGTTAGCACATACACGGTCAATGCACTTAGCTGCTCATTATCTGCTATTACACTTATACTGTATTTCTACCATGGTCGAGTTGCACTAAACTTTGCCCCTTTTAGTTGTAAGTTGAGTGCTTATTATTTTTATCATATGTAATGGTGTCTGATATGTAGAAATCCAAATCTACCTGTTGCTGTCATTTTATTAACCCTGATACGGTGGCTTATTTTCTCTAAAACTTGAATCAGGAATGTATGCAAATGAAAGGGATGAGGGATACCAGGACAGGGGTTCAAAACTCTCTGTAAAGGCCCTTCCTTGTCACAAGTACAATTACTCTCACTCCTTCCTTAATTCCTTCTATAGCATCACAGGTCTTGTTCTTTATCTCTGCAGCTGTAAATATGTATTATCATTGAAAAAATTTATATGTAAATAGAAAATTGTAGAGGCTCTCATGATGCTATGAACAACTTTTTAATTACAGTTAACTCTATAATAGCTGGATCAGTGATTGTCTCAGGTTTGTAGGTAAGGTTTGTGGGCACCATACACTATCACATCACTCACTCATACAGATGGCAGTCAGACAAGAAGAAGACAAAGATCCATCTGTTTGAAAGATCTTCTTAAAGTGGTTGTAACCCTTTCATATACCCAGTGAAGTAAATAATGATACACAGAGATGAAAACAAATTCTCCTACAGTTTTTTATCTGCAGTTGTCTCTTGTCTACAACCATTCAAAAGAGTACAGTTGTGATAAAAACCTGCATCTGTGAGGAGTACAGAGGAAGGGGTGGAGAGCTGCATTTACAGCTCTTATATACTGTGGGAGAGATGATTGGCGGAAAGGGACACCACCCTCCACATAGGCAGAGCAACAAAGGAATATGCAGCGCTGTATTCTGAATAGACGAGCTTTGGAGAGAGGCAAGTAAAACACTACAGATATATGTGCTTTGTTGGCATTTCATGATGGGTTTACAACCACCTTATTGTCCAATTCATGCACCAAAAGATTTAAACATGACCAACAGAATATTTTAGCAGATTGAGCTCTGCCGAGGGTGACCATTGAGGATAACACAAAGACTCCAAATGCTATTGCATGTCCAACTTTGTTTCTGCTTCTTCATATGAATTTTACTGCCATATTCAAGTAACCTTTATATGTGTGAACATCACCATAATTTCAGTACTACTACAGATGACAAAAAACTGAGCTCCTTGTACAAACAAGGATTCTGGTTGTGGTTTTGTCAAAATACAAAGGGGTTGTAATGTTAATTTATTGGATTATTTGCTTTCCCTGTTTATACAGCCTTGCAACATTTCACATAGTACATGGAAATATACTATGTGAGACTGAGATGTATGTGGACATTCATCTCAGTCCAGCATACAGCTCTACATCCATATCACACTCAAATACAAGTGAACAAGAACAAGTGTGTATGGCTCACACTGTACAGAGATAATAGTTAACATACTTTGCCCCTGGGGTCGGTCAAACAACCAGGTTCAAACCAAGGTGAAACATAACCCTGGGGGCTGTCCCCTAGTTGTGTGTACTAACAAGATGGAAGAATTACAACAAACAACAATTATGCAGAGTCAGGCATTAAGGCAGTAGAGGCACTATTTAACCAGCTTACCCACACTTTACTGAATTTTTTCAAGCAAAGGGGCAAAGTCGCATTCACCAACTGTTGCCAGTATCGAACTGAAGGAAGAGTGGATTGTTTGCAACATAAAGTAAATGCCTTTCTGAAATAGAATAGCAATAAACCGAGAAGAGTCCTCTCCACTGTGGTAGGGAACAGGTCATCATAGAGGCCCAACAAGCAAATGCTGGGGCAGGGGGCAATGGAGGTGCCTGCTACTGCATTTTTGACAGAAACAATCCCCCTCCCCCAATTGTGAAATAATGGGGCATGGCCAAAAAACATGCCGGTAGTACCCCAACGAATGATTGCATTTCCTGCCGGCCGGAGAAGTCGTTGAATTAAGCTTATGCAAGCGGTCGGTGCCTGAAGTAAGCCCTGTGTAGAATCTTGAATTGATTGAGTTTATCGCTCATGGAAAACAGATGCTTAAAGGGTGAGTCCCATATATCTGTCCAGTCTTCATTATCCAGATCCAGAATATCTCTTAACTTTGCATTGAGTAAGGTAGGGTTATAACTCCTGTTATTTTTTTGTCAATTGTGTCCCATTAGGGAGATTTGTCTTCACTTTCCGGCCTTTCCCGTCATAAGGGTTCCCAGAAATACTTTCACAACTGGAATATTTCCCATCATTCCTGTTCTGGGGACAACATTTGGTAATTTGTTTCACTTTCATTCATGGTGATAATGTTGAACAGGACAAAAATAGAGGGTGAATCTCTTTAAGGCCGCGTACACACGATCAAATCTGTCTGCTGAAACCCGTCTGACGGACCGTTTGAGCAGACAGATTCGATCGTGTGTACGGGCAAACAGACGGATTTGGCCAGCGGACAGATTTGAAAGCATGCTTTCAAATCTGTCTGCTGGAAACCCGTCGGACCGATATGTCTGCTGGTTAGTACACTAACCAGCAGACATATCTGCTCGCACATGCGTCGAATGGATTTGACGCATGCGCGAAAGTGTTTTACTTCCTGGTGCGGTGACATGGCGACGTCAACATCACCCCCACGTCAGCGCGCTGTCTGCCGGCGGGGATTTTGGTTTGATCGTGTGTACACGATCAAACCAATACATCCCAGCAGACAGATCTTTGCTCGTGTGTACGGGGCCTAACAGGGGCACAGAGAGCAATAAAAACGTAATAGGTATTCTAATCTTTCTCAACTCTATCCAAAACTAAAAATAATGTTTAGTAATCAGGCTTCAGTAACAAGTGCATGAAGTATAGAGTGCCCCATTTCTACCACTCTGTACTGTATAGCTCTTTGGTCAGCATAGGGATGACGCTCTTTTAGAAGAAACAATAGTTGTTTCACTTATTAACTTCCATTGTTTCATGAGGTTTCTCATGTGATTTATTGAACATAGACTCTTCTTCTATAGCATTGATTAGGCCATGGGCAAAGACAATTGTTTCCCCAACCCCCCATAGTCAACAAAAGACACCATGGAGTTTAAATAGTAAAGACTATCCTACTCAAAGCTTTACTGAAGATATCTCATTAATCAAACTCACCCCACTGATCTCTCCATGAGTTTTACCTATCTGAGGGATTATTGCTGCTAGTCCCCCAGTCAGTTGGACTATACATACATTCTACAAGCAACACATTTGCATTGCTGGTTCTCTAATCTTCTTCACCTTTAAGGAAAAGGTGGTATTGTAAATTGTATTAATATTAATAGCTGATTTTAAGCCACCTGAGGCATATTCTGTAAAACCATCTTCAATTCTTTAGCAGCAAGATAAAAAATATATTTTTTAGTAACCTTAATAATTATGGATATGTTCAGATTCTGCTTGCTTTCATAAATCGGTAATTCTACACCCTTCCATATTTAGATACAAGTGCCACTACATTGCTGACATAGCCAAGACATGCTATGGATGTAAAAGTTCTTTATAGCAAAAAAACTAACTTTCTCTGAGCATGATATACTAAGACCTATACAAACAAATGATACAATAGGTAGTAAGTATGCATAAAAGAGTCCATAAAAAAATACTTTAAATATAGGTAGGTGAGTATTTTAAAGGTGCATTTCCACCGAGACCAAATATTGCAGATCAACCTGCAGAAAGTAGGGTGTTCTATCTTTGTAAAGGCAGGGTGTGCGTGAGTTTCTATAAATGCAGTTTAATGACTGTATTTTCCATGATCAACAATTTGCTAATTTGAGAAGAAGGTGTTAAAGCAAATGAGTAAATGGGCAAATGGGTAATTTACTGCAGTGTAAGGTACAGCAAATCACCTTACGTGTGGACTTTCTCACCCAGGGTGAGAGTTAGTGGGTGAATGAGTTGACAAATCATAATCGCAACCTCAGAAAACCTAAGGAGAAAATAATATGCACTCACACAAAACTGAGGGGCATGTACACAAGTGCCAGGAGCCTAGCTAACAAAATGGAGGAACTGGAGCAGCTGTTAACATGAGAAGGATTTTGACTTTGTGGGAGTAACAGAAACTTGGTTTGACAGCCAACTAGCTGGCAAATATCCAGGGATATGAACAAGATAAGAGCGCTACCATATACTATACTAATACATCACCAAATAAATCATAAATACTCATATAAAATATAAATGACAATACATAAATTCCAGTGAACAAATAAATGAATATTTCAAGTTCATGCAACTTTAACTTAATTAGATGTGCAGTATAAAGCAAGTGCCAAAACAAACATCAGTGAAAATTCGTGCTCCCCTCTGTGTGCCCTCTTACTGACCAGAGATCCAGAACTCCCATAACAGAAGTCAGATGCGCTTTGATACAGTGACTGGGCTTAGTAGTCCCACAGGCTGTGTCACTGTGGCTTGCTTTGTCCTCACTGAGCCATCAGAAATCCAGGAATCCTGTTGGCATCTTTTGAAAATGACACGTGAGGCAGGGCGAAACCAGTCAGGTCCTTTTGCCACTTCCAGTTTTAAAGGAATGTAAGAAGACACAGGGCCACAAAAGGAGATTGGAGATTACCATTAAGCTGTGTAGGGGATTTTTCACGGTCAAAACGATAAAAATTTGAAACTCTCTTCCACAATTGGTGGTGTCAACAGGAAGTATTGATAGTTTTAGACTCCTAGATGTGAATCTTAGCAAACAACCCACACAGGTTGAACTGGATGGATGAGTGTCTTTATTCAACCTTACCAAATATAGGTTCATCAGCAGAAAACTGGCACAGCAGCATTTAACTTTACATGTTTGGGAGGTGGAGAAGGAGATGCAGAGCTGGTTGTGTTGCTATAGAAGGATGTAAAAATATCCATGAGGAAGGTGCAGAGAAGGTGGACATATATCAGAATTTATCAAGGCCATGGTGGTCTTATCAGTTTCAAAGTTTTTATATCGGTTGTAAAACGGGGGGTACTAATGCGCAAACCAATTGCTAACTAAAATCTAAAAAGTAGCAGCCAACAAGAAAAGGTGTTCACACACTAAAGATCAATAGTTGTGGCGCTCACTCAAATATCAATATTAAATCAAATAAAAATGCAATAACTCAAATTAATTACTGTATTTATCGGCATATAACGCGCAGAGGCATACAACACGCACCCTAACTTTAGAAGGAAAGTTTAGAAAAAAAATTTCCACAGCCCTTTGCGTATAACATGCAGGCACAGTTTACTCTCTATTTTCAGGGTAAAAAAGTAAGTGTTATATGCCAATAAATACAGTAATAGGTCAAAAATCACTTATAAATCCAAGTATCAACGAATAATATGTGCAAAAATATGACAGTTTGTGCAAAAATATTTTCAAAATGTGCAAATCCACAAAATGACAAAGATGGTTTTCAACTAATTCGCGGAAATAAAAAAATTTGCAAAAATTTCATAATACTAAGAATAAAGCAACAAAAAGTCCTATAAAAATGCAGTGATTAGTCCAAGTGAATAAAAAAAATGTAGCAAGAAATCCAAGTTCATTAGACATAAATTGCAAGTGCCACCATCATCCACTGTGTGTTAAGCCTCGTACACGCGCACGGTTTTCTCAGCCAGAAACAACAAGAAAACTGCTGGAGAGCTTTCTTGCTGAGTAAACCGTGCGTGTGTATGAGGCTTTGAGGTTTTTTGTCGAGAAAACTGCCCAGAATCTCGACGAGAAAAATAGAGAACCTGCTCTCTATTTTCTCGTTGTGATTCTCTGCAGTGTTTTCCTGTCGAGAAACCCGAGCGTGTGTATACTTACTGGTCTCCATGGAAACACGCATGCTCGAAATGAATTTGACGCATGTGCAGTAGCTTCCAAGGCATAGGTAGGGTGAAGCAAGATGGGGGCGACGTCATCGAATGTGACAAGCACATACTTGTCGTAGTCGATGATTTCACCGCGTTCATGCCATTCAAAAGAATGGTGGTTCTTTTGAATCGCATGTGTGTACACTCGGCCGGCAAGAAAATATTGCCAGGAATCTCATCAGGGAAAAAAAAAACGTGTGTACAGGGTTTCAGAACGTTTGCCCCAGCCTCTCACCTCCAGGATCAATACAATGAGCCTCTCTGATGTCTCCAATACTGGCCGGTCAAGATGCAGGATATTCCCAATGAATCACCAAATACCGGAATGGGACACTCATTTACATGTAAAGAAAAGGGAGGGCTCCATAGTGTAGTAGTTGGTAAACATAATTTTTAATAAGGACAACCGTAACTTACATTTGCAGTTTCATAAGGACAGCTTGTAAACACATAAAACCTCCGGTCATGGCCGCGACCGGAAGTGACACTACTCCCTCACGTGTATCAGTTATGAATCTATGCCAAAAAACACATTGGTATCAGTCCCAAATTGAAATGAGCATGATACAACTCACAAGGGGGAGGAGAGGGGAAAATAGGGGACTCTTAGGCCACGTAAACACGATCAGACTGGTTCGATGAAACTGGTCCGACAGACCATTTTCATCGGACCAGGCTGAAGTGGTCTGATGGTCTGATGTGTGTACACACCATCGGACCAAAAATCCGATCAGACCAGAACGCGGTGACGTAGAACACACCGACGTGCTGAAAAAAGGAAGTTCAATGCTTCCAAGCATGCATCGACTTGATTCTGAGCATGCGTGGGTTTTTGGTCCGATGCTTTGGCGTACTAACCATCGAATCTGTCCGTTGGACAGATTTTAAAGCAAGTTTTAAAACTTTCATCCGACGGACAACGGTCCGAGGGGCCGTACACACCATCGAATTGGTCCGATGAAACTGGTCTGAAGACCAGTTTCATCAGACCGGTCTGATCGTGTGTACGCGGCCTTAGATATATACATGTCATCTATCTTGCGGGTATCTAAAAGTCCCAAATTTTTCCCTCTCCTCCTCATTGTTGGTTTTTAGCTTATCAGTTACACTTTCTTTCAATAGTGCTATGGTGTGTCACTGCCAGTTAATAAAGGCTAAAATCTTACAGTAAGGATAAGCACACTTCATACATTTTCTATTGGATGTGCTTTTTACTAGATGTACTGTATAGTAGTGAGTTCATCACAAGCAACTTGACTATCCACTTATCCATAGGAAAACACAACGATAAGCTGGTAGGGAGGAAGAAAGGGAAAAATGTGAAAGATGGTGGGGGGAGGCTGATTATGTAAATTATCCTATGTGTACTTTTTTTTCACACCCAATTTCCTACTTCATTACTATTTCCAGAGTTTCATATTGCCACCACTTCCATTGCTGCCAATGTTTGGATTTCATATTTTTGCTGTACCTCACTTCTAAGGCCTCGTAAACACGAGGGGATATGTCCGCTGAAAACGGTCCGATGGACCGTTTCAGCAGACATCTCCGATCGTGTGTATGGGCT
Source organism: Rana kukunoris (assembly GCA_029574335.1). Classification (NCBI taxonomy): domain Eukaryota; kingdom Metazoa; phylum Chordata; class Amphibia; order Anura; family Ranidae; genus Rana; species Rana kukunoris. The sequence goes on from CM056053.1 coordinate 394,073,151, forward strand.
AGCGGACAGATTTGTCCATCGGACAAATTTCAAAGCATGCTTTGAAATTTGTCCGCTACAAACCTGTCCGTCGGATATGTCCGCTGGTTAGTACGGGAAACCAGCGGACATATCCTCCCACACATGCGTCGTATCCTGTGAATGGATCCGACGCATGCGCATGGAAGTGTTTACTTCCTGGTGCGTGACGTAGCGGTGACGTGGCGGCGTCAACGTCACCGCCGCGTCACCGAAAATGTCACCGCGCCGTCCGCCGGCGGGGAATTTGATCCGATGGTGTGTACACGCCATCGGATCAAACTCCAGATCAGACATATCCGATGGAAATGGTCCGCGGACCATTTTCATCGGATATGTCCATTCGTGTGTACGAGGCCTTAGTCTTACATCAAATCACATAACACATGGACGCATTCGTTGATGCCTAGTCCAATGGAGGTCATATTTCCTGATATGGGCGGCTCCTGACTTTGCCAAAGGTCCACACATAAAATTAAATCAAAATTAAATGAATATTATTTGTTATAGACAGCAAACACACACCAAAATACAGTCAAAGCCTGTGAGCATGAGGCTGCAGGTATACTACAGGAGATGGTTGGAGACTGTGGGCATAGTAGAGGAGATGGTCAGAGACTGCAGACATTATGCAGGAGATGGTCAGAGACTGCTGACATGATACAGGAGATGATCTGAAACATGCTGTAGGGGACTTTAAGAGACTGTGAACCTGTTGTTGGAGACTGCTAGAAATCATTGCTATATTTTGGTAACAGGGAAACACAGATTAGTGTCTGCAGGGGTATCAAGGGCCACACAAAAAGTGCCCAGCGAGCACATGCAATGCCCGCGGGTTGGAAGCCAGGGACCTAGAGACATTTACCTGATTCAGGTATTTAAATTCAGTTTGAGTACCACTGGGAGCCTGCAGATAGTTGTGATAGTTTTGGTAACTGTCTTCTTGGTGTTGCTGCTGGTACTATTTGGGTTACCACAATTACCCTTTTATTGTGGAATGATGTTGCCGTGTTAGACAATCTTAAAAAAAAACACATTAGGTCCTTTACAAAATATATTACTGTTTAGAGACTGTGTTTTTTTTTCTACTGTGCAGTCAAAAGAAGCTTTTGAAATAATTTGTTCTAACATAAAACATATGCTGTTGTTTTCTGCCCAGCAACAGTAAATTGTTATTTTGTTTTTTGTCTTACAATTAGAGTAGACAAGTGTGTGTTTGAAAATGTACAGTCTGAAGAAATGCACATAGTGAAACACAAGTCCTTATTTACCACTGAATTAATAAAAAAAATAATGAACAAGACAAAGCAGCTATATCTTACCCAACAACAGTATAGAAGTATTACTATTTCTAGCCCAGTAACAGGATAAATAAACAACAATTTTATCTTTAACCCCTTGCTGCCAGCACTATAAAGCAGATAGATGGGTACAGCGCAGATTTCCAGTTCTGGGAGGGCATCCCAGTCGTCCCCTAAAGACCTCAGTACAATGAAAAACCACGTTGGGGCAGGCTGGACAGGAAGAGATGTTAGCATCCCTGCTATGTGTGTTTAAGAAACACCAAAATGATAGGGCAAAGAACTGTATTTTACTTGCTTAAATAACCCAAATACTTCATTCACCAATGAGGTGTTGTCATTATAGCCATATAACTGGACTAAGAGAACCAACCCCATTACAAGAGACAGGGGTAATGCAGTAGCTATTTTAATGACAAAAATTCTGTGGTTGAGTTATCGAAAAATATTTTATTGTACAAAAATTGTTACTTTAATATCAAAAAATTGCCTCCAGCTAAAAAGGGAGGGTTTGTACACCTTCAGCCTCAAGGGGACACACAAAAATCACCATAATTATACGTACAATACATACGTTTCAAACAAGCAAAGCAAAAACATTGAACATGGATAAATAAAAAATTATGGTTGCCAAGTATATATCCACACAGTGCAGTATGGTTAATCCGCGCTATCCCCAAAGAAAGGGGGTGTGCAATAGTGAAACAAAATGCAAAAAAATGCCACCATGTGAAAAATAAATATATGTGGATAATTCCAAATATGACAAAAAGAAATAATGAAAAAAAGAAGGTGCTACAATTCTAAAAATAGCTTGAATAGTAAACTAGAAATAAATGTAATAAAGTGAAAATAATGCGTAACCTAAAAAATCACACATATATATATATATATATATATATATATATATATACACAGTACAGACCAAAAGTTTGGACACACCTTCTCGTTTCAAGAGTTTTCTTTATTTTCATGACTATGAAAATTGTAGATTCACACTGAAGGCATCAAAACTATAAATTAACACATGTGGAATTATATACATAACAAAAAAGTGTGAAACAACTGAAAATATATGTCATATTCTAGGTTCTTCAAAGTAGCCACCTTTTGCAGCAGACACATCTCTAGAACAACTGTTAAGAGGAGACTGTGTGAATCAGGCCTTCATGGTAGAATATCTGCTAGGAAACCACTGCTAAAGAAAGGCAACAAGCAGAAGAGACTTGTTTGGGTTAAAGAACACAAGGAATGGACATTAGACCAGTGGAAATCTGTGCTTTTGTCTGATGAGTCCAAATTTGAGATCTTTGGTTCCAACCACCGTGTCTTTGTGCGACGCAGAAAAGGTGAAGCATGGAGGAGGAGGTGTGATGGTGTGGGGGTGCTTTGCTGGTGACACTGTTAGGGATTTATTCAAAATTGAAGGCATACTGAACCAGCATGGCTACCACAGCATCTTGCAGCGGCATGCTATTCCATTCGGTTTGCGTTTAGTTGGACCATCATTTATTTTTCAACAGGACAATGACCCAAACACAGCTCCAGCTATTTGACCATAAAGGAGAGTGATGGGGTGCTGCGCCAGATGACCTGGCCTCCACAGTCACCGGACCTGAACCCAATCGAGATGGTTTGGGGTGAGCTGGACCTCAGAGTGAAGGCAAAAGGGCCAACAAGTGCTAAGCATCTCTGGGAACTCCTTCAAGACTGTTGGAAGACCATTTCAGGTGACTACCTCTTGAAGCTCATCAAGAGTGTGCAAAGCGGTAATCAAAGCAAAAGGTGGCTCCTTTGAAGAACCTAGAATATAACATATTTACAGTTGTTTCACACTTTTTTGTTATGTATATAATTCCACATGTGTTAATTCATAGTTTTGATGCCTTCAGTGTGAATCTACAATTTTCATAGTCATGAAAATAAAGAAAACTCTTGGAATGAGAAGGTGTGTCCATACTTTTGGTCTGTACTGTATATATGAACCATATGAAAAAGGAACTAGTGTGAACACAAACACAATGCCGCTCACATACAAGTGATGAAAGAAAACAACAATGTAAATAAAATCAGCAATCAGCAATAAAATTTTGAGTGATCACTTAAAGTTCAAAAAAGGCAACAAAAAGCAATTAAAAGCAACTTTGAGTCTATGAAAAGAGCAAAAAAACTGCAAAGATTCAAGTAAACACAGGAGCAGGGATACAAATCTTCAGTTTATGCTTCCATCAGGTAAAGGTAGATAAATTGGCCGCTTACCGAGATACGGAGTTCAAATGGGCTCAGCACAGCCTATAACATGGGCATTTAAGCACATTGAAAGAACTGTTCTCCCCAGCATTATACTGTTAGCCCAGGTTGTTGGGGGAGTGGATTGGCTGGACATCAGGAATAATTGGAAGGCAATGCTGATGCATGGAGAAGGCGAGTAATGATTTAAAACAATTTTCAACTGGAGGGGCATGAACAGTTATTAAAAAACATAACCCACAGTAACACTGTGCCCGGAAAGCGTAAAAACTCGAAACATTATACAAGTGAAGAATGCAAAAATAATTACCAAATATAATGTTGCTGCCCATACAAAATTAAAACAATATCTGAAAAACCTACAGACCCTAGGTGGCCCTACACATAAATTTAGCAATTTCATAAATATACTCAATCTATACAAAAAAAAATCACAAAAAGTGACACAAATAACTTAAGAAAATCTGAAATAGTCCCAAATAATAAAAGTTCACCACAAAGATGAGTATTGAAAATTCCACCATTAGTGCCCATAAATCATCCACACAATGTCGTGAATGCCACTCCCAAAGTGAAAATGATCTAACTCACCCAGAGGTCAATGCCTCACATCACAGATGTTCAGCACAAAATGCTTTATTAGTATAGAATTTTTTTGTCTCACTGAGGGTAAACACCTATAGAAACACTCCTCATCCCAGAAAGTTAATCTATTAGAATAGTTAGCTCCTAATGTCTCATCGATCTTCCTGCTCCAAGTAGTGATACCTCTTTAAAACCACTTTAATACAGGGTTTTTATACCACCTCAATACTGGGCCTATTTTATTATTATTATTATTTATTTTTTATTTTACTTCTTTTATTTTTACACTTTAACAAATAAAAATAAAACATTTAATCACTTTTATTCCTATTACAAGGAATGTACACATCCATTGTAATAGGAATGGTGTGTGACAGGTAGTTTTTATGGAGAGATGTAGGGTCAATAAGACCCCACATCTCTCCTCCAGGCTGCAAAGCATGAGATCTGGAAAAATAAATCTCATGCTTACTAGCCGCAATCGTGGCTTTGTTTACTTCCAGGAACCCGGCGTGACGTCATAAAGTTGTGCCCGGGCCTCAGACGATCATAGAGATGGTCACCGGAAATCTCTATGCTCGTCATCCAGCGCCGGACGTTTCTTTTTCTGGGTCCCCTATGGCAAGGGAGAGCCCGGAGAAGCACCAGGAGGCGGTCGGAGGGGGGATGTCCCCTCCCGTCGCCTATAAGAATGATCAAGTGGCGGAACTGCCGCTATGATCATTCTTATCGTGCACAGAATCGCCGGCATGAAAGAATGATATCTGAATGATGCCTCTAGCTTCAGGCATCATTTAGATATCCTCCCACAAATTCAAGGACGTCATATGACATCCACCCAGGATGGGAGATCCCATCTGTGGACGTCATATGATTATGGCTGGGTAATGAAGTGGTTAAGTACTCTCCTTCCGCAACCACTCATAGGAAAAGAAAAGCTCACAATAGTGCCGTACTGTAACACAGTTACATTTATTTAATAAACATTAAAAACACTCACAAGAGTAATAAAAAATATTGCCATCAAATATATTCAACAAGCTGTCAGTGTTCCCTTTTCCCATGCAAAAGCCGTATTCCCAGCATTTCACCACTTTGGGGCTTGTCCATGTACATCCACACAGGGGGTGGAGCCAGCAGCACCTGCGGGGGGCACAATTTTTCCCCCCATTGTAATATGGTCCACATCTCTCCCACTGTTTAGGAAGATTAGTGCTTGCTTAGTCTTACCAGAGAAGCCGGCCGAACATGAGCAGTTGAGGTTGGTGATGACATCAGAGTGCCGCTCTAGGCTCACCTAGGCCGCCGCTCCGGGAGCTAGGCCGAAGCCACGGCTTTTCCTATGGCTGAGGCAGCAGCGGAGCTCCACGGATCATGTCGTGTGCCGATCCGCATATGGTCAAAAACATGTATATGGATCAAAAACATTTACGATTTATCGAGAAATTAATCTTTAATTTCCACAGCCCTTCTTCACTCTAATTTCACCTCCCAGCCCACTTTAGTAAGGCCATTTTAACTTGCTTATCTTTGCCGCCTGCAAATATAATTGTACCATGCCATAGTAAGTTAAAATAATGAAGTTAACAGCAGCTCACTTCAAACATCCAATAAGTTTCAGGGAAACTTGAAAAGTGGCAACTTCTCGTTATATGGGTATCTAATATGAATATTTATGTTACCAATCACTGATAAAAATGTGTGTAAATACTGATATCATATATACACATACACATATTCACACTGTAAATTAGTCCCTATACCTGAAACCTGGGGATTGTAGTTCGGTATCTGCTGTGAATCACAGGCTGCCCAATCCTTTGTCATAAAACAGAACACCAAAATCATTATTTATTGCTGGGAGACTCCTTTGGTTTATCTACATTGTGTTTACCCATTTAAAAGGGAAACATATGCTTACACATGTGTCCCCATACCTAGTTTAAATTATCTTTGCTCTCCTGGCTAAGTTATTGCTCTTGACGCCCATCGCTAAACTCAGTGAAAGCAATTTGGTTTGAAACACACCACCCATTTACAGCTTGCCATGTATTGTTTTCAGGAACAAGTAACCCTGGATCATTTTCTGTGTCAATAAACCAATCAATACGTTACAAGTGCTCAAGCTGCTTAGCCCATTTGTAGAAGTCTATAATCTAGTAGACAAATCACAGTTTAGTCAAGCATGATCAAGTGATTCTGGAAAAGAGTTTTAGTGATTCTCACTTTCCTATTTCTCTCCGCATACCAAGAGCTAAACATTAAAAAAAACAAAAAAAAAACAACAGGCACAGAGGTGGTGTGAAAGTTCTATGTTGTAGAAATGGAAGCTGTGAATAGAAGACTTCTGAAATGTACAACATTTATTGTCAGACCCAAATTTACTCTTTTGTCAACTTTTCCGTGCTGCTCTGTAAAAACATATACTGTATGTAATGCTTACTGTGTACTCATAATGAAACTGCCAGGACTGAGGATATTGTACAAGCAAAAATGGTGGATAAATCAAAAGGTGAATTCCAGGTACAAAACACTATTTAATCGACTTGTTAAGTTGTGATTCCAACTTTAATTTAGGAGAAGTTCGGGATTCCAAAAACAAAAAGCATTTATACTCAACTTGATGTATGCAGCACCGATCCTAGCTGCATCTGTCCCCTGCCACTTCTAACACTCAGGCCGCATACACACGAGGAGACATGTCCGATGAGACAGGTCCGATGGACCTGTCTCCAGGGATATTTTGGTCTGTTGTGTGTACACACCATCAGACCAAAATCCCAGTGGACAGAGAACGCGGTGACGTAGAAGACACCGACATGCTCAAACACGAAAGTTCATTGCTTCCACGCATGCGTCAAATCAATTCGACGCATGCGCGGGATTTCGGTCCGATGGTTGGGCGTACTAACCATCGGACATGTCCGACGGACAGGTTTCCAGCGGACAAGTTTCTAAGCATGCTTAGAAACTTTTATCCGCTGGAAACCTGTCCGCTAGGCCATACACACGATCGAACATGTCCGCGGAAACTGGTCTGCGGACCAGTTTCAGCGGACATGTCTCCTCGTGTGTACGCGGCCTAAGAACTGATCACTCAGGTCTCTGTCTTCCATGAGAAGAGAGCCAGTGATAGGCTCTCTGCCCCTCCAACTCTCACTGAAGTTCTGGGCTGTTCAGAGGGTGGGAGGGGCTAGCTCAGTCTCCCAGCAGCTCGATGAGTGGCTGAGTAAGTTACAAGTCAGGCATCTGAGTGGATCCCACCATTAAAGTAGGGATCAATAGAACAAGAAATTACTATGCACTTCATCGGGAGCTTATTAGCGGAATATATAAAAAAAATTCTAGATGTAAAACTATTCAAAGTTACAACATATTTAAAGCCCCCGCAAGGCAAATTTATATACAGCATATCCTATGGGACAAAGTTCCTGCACGTACATGGACACATACCAGCAAAGGGAGGGACAAGCCAAAACCCCAATAGGGAGATAAATTTAAAGAACAAAGCCCCCTAAAAAATGGGCCAGTGCCTGGGAGGACCCACACTGATAAAAATAGTTGTGGATGATTCAAACTGGCAACGTAATATAAGGTTGTATATGAAGAAAAATATCTGCAAAATATCTGCAGTCAAAATACAAATAAATCTACTAAACATAAAAGGTGAAAAAAGGGGAAAATGTTATTTGTTATCACATCAATGCTGTATATTTTGTATTTTAATGCTGTATATTATTTTATTTATTTGTGCCTATGTATATATAGCCCTCTTATTGGGCCAAATAATATTGTAGCTGGTATAAGCAATATTACATTTTACCTGATATACTATGCCTTGACCAAATGTATCTACAGAAGCCCACAAATCAAACCACCCTAGGAAAATAGAAACAAAGGCCCTCTAATAGCATTCCCCAAATATAATACAGCATAAGGGCATCTATATTTGTAAATGAATAGGGGTACCTACCACTACTGAACGCACTCACCAGATCTAATCTATGTTTATCGACACTAAAGTGTCCGTATGTCCTATGTGGAGATCATCCCACCATCATGTTTCCCATAGGGGGCTGTTCAAAGATATATCCCTCCAATTGACAGCCAATAGTGGCCACCTGTGACCGCAGTGACGTGTGGGGTGTAAAAACATGGTGGGAGGTAAACCGCTGCCATATGCCCATGTTTAGTGGGCAGGTAGGCTGCAAGGCATGATGATGCCTTTGGTGGCCAGGGGGGGCCGAAGGTGCACAGTCACTCCACACGCACGCCTGCTTCCATGTTTGTACACCCCACACTTTTATTTAATGCAATGTCTTGACCTTGTTTTCAGTGAGGTCCAGGATGTGGCTTCGGTGTCTGGCAATGCCACCTAGATCACAAGACTGGCACAAATTTACAAATCTATTTGTGGGTAAAATTGTAAGCCCAAAATTCAGTTTTAATTATGAACATCCTGTTATTGGAGTTATAGGTTTTTGCAGTTTGGAAACTAAAAACTTTATTTATTCTGTTATATGTTTTCCTGCAAATCATTTTTGCAACAAATGTTCTCCTCTGTATACCAATGTGTCTGCAATTATGTTTTTTTTTTATCATATGTGATTCAGCCATTGCAGGTGTTGCACAGTTGGCACAACTGTTCTTGTTTTTAAAGATCACAAATTTCCATTAAAAATAAGTTAACTACAAGCAGTGCACTCACTTATAATTCCCCATCTCTGGTGTGACATTACTCTGTAAGTAACAAACACACCATTGAAATGTATTCGATCTGTATATAATAAAGGCACAATGCCTTGAAAAAGTATTCATACCCCTTGCAATTTTCCACATTTTGTCATGTTACAACCAAAAATGTAAAAGTTTTTTTGGTTGATTTTATGTGATAGACCAGTGATGGTGAACCTTGACACCCCAGATGTTTTGGAACTACATTTCCCATGATGCATTTCTACATTGCAAAATGCATGAGCATCATGGTAAATGTAGTTCCAAAAGATCTGGGGTGCCAAGGTTTGCCATCACTGTGATAGACTAACACAAAGTGGTACATAATTGTGAAGTGAAGGGGAAAATTATAAATGGTTTTACAAATTGTTTACAAATAAATATCTGAAAAGTGTGGTGTGCATTTGTATTCAGCCCCCTTTACTGTGATACCCCTAACTAAAATCGAGTGGAACCAATTGCCTTCAGAATTCACCTAATTAGTAAACATAGTCCACCTGTGTGTGATATATCCCAAGCTTTGAACATCTCACGGAGCACTGGAAAATGGCACTGTAAACCTACCAAGTCGTGGCCATCCACTTAAACTGGTAGGCTGACCAAGGAGAGCATTAATCAGACAAGCAGCCAAGCAGCCCATGGTAACTCTGGAGAAGCTGCAGAGATCCACAGATCAGGTAGCAGAATCTGTCCACAGGACTACTATTAGTCGTGCACGTTAAAAATCTGGTCTTTATAGGAGAGTGACAAGAAGAAAGCCATTGTTGAAAGAAAGACATAAGAAGTCCCATTTGCAGTTTGCGAGAAGCAATGTGGGAGACACAGCATGTGAAAGAAGGTGCTCTGGTCAGATGAGACCAAAATTGTACTTTTTTACCTAAAAGTAAAACGGTATGTGTGGTGGAAATTTAACACTGCACATCACCCTGAACACACCATCCCCACTGTGAAACATGGTGGTGAAAGGATCATGTTCTGGGGATGCCTTTCTTCAGCAGGGACAGGAAAGCAGTTCAGAGTTGATTGGAAGATAGATGAAGCCAACCTCTTAGGCCGCGTACACACGATCAAATCTATCTGCTAGAAACGGTCGGCCCGACCGTCCCAGCAGACAGATTCGACCGTGTGTACGGGCGAGCTGACGGATTTGGCCACCCGACAGATTTCAAAGCATGCTTTGAAATCTGTCAGCTGGGAACCCGTCCGCCCGACATGTCTGCTAGTTAGTACGCTAACCAGCAGACATGTCTTCTTGCACACGCGCCGAATGGTTTTGACGCATGCTTGGAAGTGTTTTACTTCCTGGTGCGGTGACGTGGCGGCGTCAACGTCACCGCCACATCACCGCACCGTCTGGCGGCGGGGATTTTGGTTTGATTGTGTGTACACGTTCAAACCAATATGTCCCCAGCAGACAGATTTGTTCAAATCGGTCGGCCCGACCGATTTGAACAAATCTGTCTGCTCGTGTGTACGCGGCCTTAGAGATGACAAAAAGCTTGAGACTAAGGCAGAGGTTCACCTTCCAGCAGGACAACAATTCTAAGTAAACAGCCAGAGTTACTATGGAAAGGTTTAGATAAAAGCATATTCATGTGTTAGAATAGGCCCATGTGCAAAACAGGTAGAGACAACCCTAAAAGGATTTGCAGTTTTGATTGCAGCGAAAGGTGGTTCTACAAAGTATTAACTCAGGGTGGCTGAATACAAATGCACGCCACACTTTTCAGATATTTGTAAAATATTTTGAAAGCCATTTATTATTTTCCTCCCACTTCACAATTATGTGCCACTTTGTGTTGGTTTATCATATATAATCCCAATAAAATGCATTTACATTTTTGGTTGTCACATAACAAAATGTGGTAAATTTCAAGGGGTATGAATACTTTTTCAAGGCACTGTAAACTAAACTCAAAAATCACATAGACGGCTTACCCAAAGCTTCAGTTTTCATACACGATTACCAGTAGTGTGCTGGTCCATCCCACTGCTTTTTGTTGGCAGTCTGGGAACCCCTTTCATCGAACTGTTTGCAATGTAAGAGAGGCCATCTGAAACACAAGCACAATCAGGGAGATACTATGAAAACAAGAAGAAATTTAGGGTGCATGCAACCTTTCTGGGCCCAGGCCTAAATAAAAAGTGGAGGGGAGCTCTTGCAGTTTAGTTTTAGCTCTCAAATAGGAGTAAAGAAAAAAAGCAAACATCAGCGCTGCACTGGTGAAAAGATAGAAATGACAAAAAAAAAAAAAAATATCTTCTAAAAGTCTGATCATTTGTAATTGAATAATCAATTCACTAAATCAAAGAGGAAAATGGTACATCAAGTAAAAAAAAAAAAACTGTTATTTGTGTCATTTTTAGTTCAAAACATGCTTTTGCAAAGACCTTGGCTGCATCCATTCCACGCTGATAATTTAGTTCAGTCTTTAAAGAATTCTAACTATTCAAACAGCTAAGTTCCAACAGAAATCCTGGTCTTCAGGTTATGTGATTTCAGCAATTGCTCATTTCTCCAACCAGTGGTGTCTGATGGTAATTTTGTAAGACTTCAAAGTTGTGTAAGATATAAAAAAAAAAAACAGATTGGCATGTTTTTTTTTGTCTGATCTGATCAAAATTCAAGTATATTACCAAAGTGTAGAAAATAATGAAAATGCTAATAACATTAAAAACAAACACTATTTTAAAAAGTTCCAGAAAAATCATTGGTCGCTTTTTTTAATGTTTCTTTTAGATGTCACGGCATTTCCACTACTCATCACTCTGTAAATTTTTGAAAGTCTTGTAAATATTTTTCTGTCAGGTATAAAAATACGGTTTGCTGCTCGATGTGTATCATCGATCTGTGATCGTTTTTGTAAACCGACTGTTGTATATTCATCAGATCAGATGAAAAGTCTTATGCCGCGTACACACGATCATTTTTCAGCATGAAAAAAAAACGTTTTTCAGCATGTAGAAAAAGTTTTTCCAACTTCATCTTTAAAACGTCTCTCTGTTACAGCATGATGAATGTGCTTACTCCATTATGAATGGTAGTTTTACCAGAACGAGCGCTCCCGTCTCATAACTTGCTTTTGAGCATGCGCAGGTTTTTAACATCGTTTTAGCCCACACACGTTAATTTTTTTACAACCCGAAAAAAATGCAGCATGTTCCAATTTTTTTTTGTCTTTTTTCAGAACCTGAAAAATGATGTGAAGCCCACACATGATCATTTTAAATGACATTTTTTAAAAACTACATTTTTTTCATGCCGGAAAATGATCGTGTGTACGCGGCATTACGCTTCATTACCAGCTTAAAGTGTACTTCCCCTTTTTCAGTAAAATTTGAAAAACCACCACTATATGTTTGTTATACATTCTCATTCACATAGCATGCTTACATTTTTATATATCAAGTTACAATTGAAGATCTACCTGCACAGTTGGGATGAGCTTCGTATTCGAGTCAAACTCATGTTCGACTCAAACTTTGTATGTTCGATCGTTCGTCGAATTACGAACGTTTTGGGTTGTTCGCGCCAAATTCGAGTTGCGTTTCACGGCCCATAATTCACTGCGGCATCGCAGTGCATTGCTGTCTGATGATTGGACAAGCATGCACTATGACCCGCATGCTTGGCCAATCACAGCTTGCAAAAAACGGAAAACCATAATTGGCCAAAGCTAGGGTGGCTTTGGTCAATTATAGCTCAGGGGGTTTAGTACACGCCCCACACTATAAAAGTTTGCCTGCAGGTCGGCCTTGTGTAGTGTGTTGCGGTGGTTAAAAGAGGGAAGACAGAGAGAGAGAGAGTGTGTCATTTTTAGTAGGTAGATAGAGCAGGCAGGCTAGTCAGTTAAAGTTACAGTGTGTAGAGGATATATATGCATTCCAGGTGTTGTATATATATTTATAAACTGTATAGTTTAGCTAGATCTGCACTTCCTAATTTACTGGCAGGCAGGTGATTGTGCTAGCTGCAGTATTCTCATGTGGTGTACTGCCTGTGTCCTCAGCAGTGTGCACCTAAAGCTACGTGGTGTGTACTACCTGTGTCCTCTGCAGTGTGCACCTAAAGCTACGTGGTGTGTACTGCCTGTATTCTATGCAGTGTGCACCTAAAGCTACGGGGTGTGTACTACCCGCCACAACACATTTGTGGGGAAAAGACACTTGTCCTCTCAACATTGGAATAAGCTGCTTTGTCATTGCAGGTGTTTGGAAGCTGGTAGTGGGTCATGGGGGGTGAAAGGGGTAGGGTGTTAGCAAGGCGGCGGTGGTGTGCCAGGTGTGATGAGGATGACAGGAGGTAGGGTGTTAGCAAGGTGGCAGTGGGGTGCCAGGTGTGATGAAGATGAGGATGACAGGGGTTGGGGTGTTAGCAAGGTTGCAGCGAGGTGCCAGGTATGATAAGGATAACAGGGGGTAGGTTGTTAGGAAGATTGCAGTGGGGTGCCAGGTGTGATAAGGATGACAGGGGGTAGGTTGTTTGCAAGGTTGCAGTGGGGTGCCAAATGTGATGAGGATGACAGGGGGTAGTGTGTTAGGAAGGTTGCAGTGGGGTGCCAGGTGGGAGGAGGATGACAGGGGGTAGTGTTTTATCAAGGTGGCAGTGGGGTGCCAGGTGGGAAGAGGATGATAGGGGAGAGAGAGAAAAAAAGAGGAAAGACAGAAAAAGAAGGATCACAAATATGAAAAAAATAAAACATACCACATTTTTGGCACAATCTGTATTATTTATAAATTTAGAAACTGGGAAATATTTTTTTTTAAAGTTTAGATATATCTATGACCTCAATATGCATGTCTGCAGGTTTTAACTGATGCTGTTGAGAGGTCAAAAAAGAACACTGCAAAAACATGTACAGTGGTGCTATCTCATTTATGGGAATCCCTGCATCTTAAAATCATGCTTTTATGGGAGGTGGATCATCCATCAATCAAGATGTGACATCCCACCCACTGTGATCTTAGTTACTGGACATGGAGGAAGAGGCATTATTAGGCTTTATTTGGCATGGAGTTCCCCTTTAAGATCATCAGAACACAAGTCGCATTCCAAAGTCGGATCAGTTAAGACGGTGATCTGACTTTGATCCGACTTCAGTGATATGCAATGGGCTGAAGTAGGATCAAAGTCGGAACAAAGTAGTTCAGGGAGATTCACACAGATTTGTTCACAAGCTTCCGCGCATTCGCGGAACTGTGCATGAATTTGCGCATATGCAAAAGTAAATAATAAAAAAAGTGGATGCTCAAAATAGAAGTATTGTGTACAAGAGGCCTTATGCTGCCTGTAACATCGATCAGCATGACGGGTTTGGTGGTGGGTCAGTGATGGTCTGGGGAGGCATATCCATGGAGGGACGCACAGACCTCTACAGGATTAAAAATGGCACCTGACTGCCATTAGGTATCAGTGGGTCCTGGGTTCCTCCTGGTGCACGACAATGCTTGGCCTTATGTGGCAAGAGTATGCAGCCAGTTCCTGGAGGATGAAGGAATTGATACCATTAAATTGCCCCCACACTCGTCTGACCTATATCCAATAGAACACATCTGGGACATTATGTTACAGTCCATCCGATACTGCCATGTTGCACCTCACTCTGTTTAGGAGCTCAGTGATACCCTAGTCCAGATCTGGGAAGAAATACCCCAGGACACCATCCGTCGTCTCATTAGGGGCATGCACCAACGTCGTCAGGCATGTATACAAGCATGTGGGGACCATACAAACTACTGAGTACCATTTTGAGTTGCTGCAATGAAATTTCAGCAAAATGGACTAGCCTGCTGCATATTTTTTTCACTCACGTTTTTGGGGTGTCTTTGAATTCAGCCCCCTATAGGTTGATCATTTTAATTTTCATCAAACGATTTGACATCCTTTGGTTCCTAAGACAATACCTAGTCCATATCAGTATAGATATGCAGCATAATTTTCCCTATTGAAACATGATGTGTTTTCAAAGTGTTCCTTTAATTTTTTTGAGCAGTATATATACAGTGCCTTAACAAAGTATTCATACCCCTTGAAATTTTCTACATTTTGTCATGTTACAACCAATACTGTACTGTGTATACTCGAGTATATGCCGACTTTTTCAGCACATTTATTTATGCTGAAAAAGCCCCCCCTCGGCTTATACTCGAGTGACGCCTCGCCTCTTCCTTTTCCGTGATAGACGGAACACTGATAGAATGCTGGGAAACTGAATCAGTGTTCTGTCTATCACAGACGAGGAGGCGGCGGGGCTTTGTTACAGTGGACGGCCGCTGTTTGACAGAACACCGCCGAACAGTTGCATGACACATCAATCTCGGCTTCACTAAGAACCCTTCACTGGTTGCCAGTAAAAGACAGAATTGCTTTTAAAGCACTCTGTCTGACGCATAAGTGCGTCCATGGGAAGGCCCCCCGATATCTATGCGAAAAACTAAAAGCTCACAACTCTAATCGCGTTCTGCGATCCACCAACCAAAACCTGCTCCAGATACCCGAAGCCAGATACAAGTAAAAAGGAGAAAGAAGATTTGCGCTCCAAGGTCCCAGACTATGAAACGCTTTACTAACCAGCATTCGGTTGAAGGAGAACCACTTGGCCTTTAGAAGAAAGATCAAAACTCATCTCTTTTGATGTCAAAGGAGACAGGAACAACGAGCGCCCAGAGGCGATTTAGTTTGCATGTGCTGCGCTATATAAGTTCTTCACTCACTCACAGCGGGAGACCGTAAACAAGGTGAGGCTGCAAATGGGCACAGTGATGCTGCAGATGAGCACAGTGAGGCTGCAAATGGGCACAGTAAGGCTGCAGATGGGCACAGTGAGGCTTATACTCAAGTAAATATGTTTTTCCATTTTTTTTGTGGTTAAATTTTGTGCCTTGGCTTATATTCAGGTCCCCTTATACTCAAGTATATACAATAAATATATTTAATTAGGATTTTATGTGCTAGACCAACACAAAGTGGCACATAATTGTGGAGTGGACGGAAAATGATAAATGGTTTTCAAAATGTGTTTACAAATAAGTATCTCAAAGTTGTGGTGTGCATTTGTGTTCAGCCCCCTTAAGGCTCCATGCACACTGAAGCTGATAAAAGCTATAAAAAAACACCAGTAGCTTTGCAGGGAGCCTTTCAACGTTTTTTAGTGTTTTTGCGATAGCTTTAATCAGCGTTTTTCAGTGTAGCTTTTATCAGTTTGTTTTTTTTACTTTTTTTTTAATGGATAAACAAACGCAAAAAAACGCTGGCGCCAGCTGGCGTTTTGCGTTTTTTAGTGTTTTTTCCCGCCGGAAAACGGCACTTTGAACGGAAATTTTGGGTGTTTAGAAAAAAGCCAATAAACTCCAAAGCTCATTAACACTGAAAAACGAAAAACGCCCAGGTGTGCATGGGCACATAGGCTAACATATAGTTCAGTTTATGGGCTTTTTAAAAAAAAAGCCAAAACGCCAATAAACTGCAGTTTATCAGCTTTAGTGTGCATGGAGCCTTACTGTGATACCCCTAACTAAAATCTAGTGGAACCAATTGCCATCAGAAGTCACCTAATTAGTAAATATAGTCCACCTGTGTGTCTAGATATATAGATAGATATATACAGTATATCTATATCTACACACATATACACATACAAGGAAGTTTGATTACAGACTAAAGCAATTAGTGTTATTAACAAATGCATTGTATCCATGCTTTGTTCCACATCTCCCAGTCTATATCAGCCAAGCTATGAAAAGTGTCCCTGACAAAGGCCATGCAAGTGCTTCCAGCAGTGAAGTGAGTTAAACAACAGCAGGCATAAAACTATTAGGCAGTTAGAAATTCAATCCACATCGGAGTGGAAATGATCTTGGGAATGCAGTCTTTAAGATTATGCTATAATATCTAAAATATTTTCATTACCTAAGAATGAACGGCGGAAGCGGCAGAATTATGAAAAATGTCTCAGCACATAGTAGCAGGAGGTCTTGATAGGCTGTGCCAAGGGATTAGAAAACAATGATAGAGGTTAAGAACATCACGCGGGCAAAGCTAACTTTACAAAGAGGCAAAAACACAACTTTGAGAATGACATTTTAGAGATTACAATTTGTATTTTCAGGCACATGGCATTATCCTTTTGTGAAGATACGGAATTTAATGCTATTAAACTAAGTCTGCAGTCAAAGAAATAGAGTTATCTACATTTTTCATTAAATAAATATAAAATAAACAGAAATGCAAAAACACAAAGTCCTACTAACGCGCTCATGCTGTACTTTCTAAAATCCTTAGATATGAGACTTAGGCATCCGCAAGTGTCTTCTCACTTATGACAACCAAGTCATATTTTTATGGCTCATACACTTTCTCATGCCATTTTCTTTGAGTTTTTGTAATGCATGTAAATATTAATGTGTACATAGAACTGTTTTTATTCACATTTTTACATGCCCAGAATTATAGTAGCTGAAGTCTAATCTTCCTATTATGGTAAAACAGAAACATATACACCAATCTGCCATTACTTTATGACCACTGACCGGTACAGTGAATAAGACTGCTAATCTCATTCCAATGGCATTTGAATGCTGGTGGGATATATTAGGCAGCAGAAAAGTCACTGAAGTTAGTGTGTTGAAAAAAGAAACAATGGGCATCGCATTTTGTTGTGTATTGGGGCTGCGTACCTACAGATCGGTCTTTGTGCTCATGCTCACCCGTGTCCACAGCAACAAGTGCCTACAAATGGGCATGTGAGCATTAGAACTGGATGATGAAGCAATGGAAAAAGGTTACCTGGTCTGACAAATTACATTTTCTTTTACATCATATGGATGCCGGGTGCATGCACTTGCCTGGTGAAAAGATTGCACCAGTATGCAGTATGGGAAGAAGAAGCTGGTGGAGGCAGTGTGATGCTTTGGGCAATGTTCTGCTGGGAAAACCTTGGGTCCTGCCATTCATGTGGATGTTACTTTGACAAGTACCACCTACCCAAACATTGTTGCTTACCAAGTACCCCCCTTTGTGTAATTAGTATTCCCTGATGGCAGTGGCCTCTTTCAGCAGAATAACATGGTGTGCCACACTTCAAAAATGTTTGAAGAATGATTTGAGGAACATAACAATGGGTTTTAGTTGTTGAAGTGGGCTAATCGATAAAATGTGGATGGTCATAAAAAGTTATGACTGATCGGTGTATGTTCTGCAGTTAAGTCCCAACTTCAAGGTTGATAGTTTAGTTAGAATAAAGCCTCATACACATGTTCGGACTTCAAACAAACTTTTCCTTCGATTTTTGTCCGAAGGGGGTTGGCCGGGCACACTCACACGCACGCACGCATACCCACGCTCTGACTTTTCTGCAAACTTTCCTAAAACTTTCCCAACATCACGTGATTTTTCTGCTCTTTGCCGCCACTCTTTGGTCAACTTCTGCTATTGTTGGTTGATTTTTAACATTGGGTCTGGGCATGCGTATTTGCACTTCGGACAAAAGTCTGATGGATTTCTGTACACACGATAGGACTTTGCACCATCGGACTTTTGTTGCCGAAAAGTGTGTCTGTTTGCAGAGCGAACTTTTGTCCGATGAAAACCGAAAAAGTTTGTCCGATGGAGCGTCCACACACTCAGATTTTTTTGCAAACTTGCTCATTTTGAAGTTTGTTGACAAAAAGTCAGACTGTGTGTATGGGCCTTAAGGTTGCAAAGAAAGTCTTTACCTTATCTCTGTAGTAGTATGCTGCTGCCTACCTATTATCATTATCAAAGTGAAATTTTGATCCTACTACCACTGCACTTCTAGTTCACCGCTGACATCACTTATCCATTGGACACGGACACTGGAGTTGTGTCTCCACCCCCCTCCATGTGCCCTGTGGCTGTGTATCTTATGAATGGCCTAGTGGATGGGAAGGGGGGGGTGAAAACAGTGTCTAACGGAGGTGGAGCAGTGATATTGACAGTGAACCACAAGAACAGTGGTAGCTGAACTACAGCAGGACCTAAGATTTCAGTGTGACCACATGCTACAGTAATACAGAAGCAGCATACTACTACGAAGAAAAGGTAATGACCTCCTTAGCAACCTTATTGTAATTAAAGCGGAGTTCCACCCTTAAAACCACTTTGTTTCATCCCATCCAGCATACTGGCGTCAGCGCCAGTATGCTGTTTTTTTTTTTTTTTAATCCATGTGCTTACTTTATAATAGATCATTTAATTTTGGGCGCACCGTGGTATGTCGCCGCTATAAGGCGTCACGCCTTCCGGAAACAGCCGACTAGCGTTCGGCTCTTCTCGGCGCCTACGCACAGACCCAGAAGCTGACTGCGCAGGCGCCGTATATAGCCGCGTCACGCCCTCCGAAAAAAGCCGAACTAGGACCGGCTATTTACGGCGCCTGAGCAGTAAGCTCCTGGGTCTGTGCGCAGGCGCCGAGAAGAGCCGAACGCTAGTCGGCTGTTTCCGGAAGGCATGACGCGGCTATATACGGCGCCTGCGCAGTCAGCTTCTGGGTCTGTGCGTAGGCGCCGAGAAGAGCCAAACGCTAGTCGGCTGTTTCCGGAAGGCGTGACGCCTTATAGCGGCGACATACCGCGGTGCACCCAAAATTAAATGATCTATTATAAAGTAAGTACATGGATTAAAAAAAAAAAACAGCATACTGGCGCTGACGCCAGTATGCTGGATGGGATGAAACAAAGTGGTTTTAAGGGTGGAACTCCGCTTTAAACGTTCATGCCCTAATGAATTTCATTTTGTAAAGTGAATCTTACTGCTCACACTGGTTGCACCAGACAGGAAAAGCTACAATGCATCTGGAACAGCTTGTTAAGACCACTTTAACATTGTGTGGTACTTTGTTGAATACATATGAAAACTTCAATAACTTTTTTGAAAAATCCTAAGATTGAACCAATACAGAGACCTATTCAAATTTGGTCTTAAGTTTCAATCAAAAAATGGTATCAAGTACTGCACAGAGGAAACCAAGAGAACCTTGCAGACACAGAAAATCCAAGAGCTGGTCCTAAGAGTTCTAGATCAGCTATGCTAACCATTGAGCTATCATTAGAGTTAATGAAGAATGATTCTAACACCCCAATCTTGTCTATGTATCAAACCTATACTTTGCATTCTCTGCATTAAAGGTAAAAAAAACTTTCACTGTCTGTGCCTCAACCCACTTCCTAAACACTTACCTGACACCACTCTCGATCCAGTGCTGTCCCCACTGGCAGCCACGCTCTGCTCTCTTCCTGCATTTACTGGCTTTACTGTGAATAGCCTGCTGCTGTCATTTAAACCTAGTGAGGAGGGAGCCGGGACAGGGTCAAGTCTTGCTATGTGCGTCTATGGAGGCACACAGCTCAACACATGAGATACTATGAAGGCAGTCTAAGAAGAGGAGGGGCCTAGAGCGCTGGCAGAGGGCTCCAGAGGGGAGGTTCAGCTCCACTCTGTGCAATACTATTACACAGAGCAGGTAAGTACAACATGTTTGTTATTTTCATTTATTTTATTTTTGAATGCTTTACAATCACATTAATATCTTGTAGAATTTCTTACAGTGAAACTATTTTGCATCCTATTGTGCAAGAGTTAAGCTTTATGTTATATTCTTAAAAAAACAAACAAAAAAACAATGCATATCAGATATTCCATGGCAATCATGCTTTTAGCTACATTAGTAACTTGTTTCATAATGTTCACTAATGAACAGACCAGTGGTAAACCGTGAACTCCAGCTCAGATTCTTTCAGTTAAACATGTTTTGACGTCGAGCAAGGACCAACAACTTGATTTTGTTTACAGTGAAAACCTTTTTATAGCATATTTCCTAATTATTTGCAGAAGTGATTACATCTGTCTTACCTTAGTTAACATAAACATACAGGAATGTGAATGTGATTGTGGTCTTTGTTTCATTTAGTTTAGGTATAGGAAATGTTATGAGTAAAGAAGACAGTGCTACTCATGAGATCTTTCTATTTCATACTAAAATATAGGAAGTATTCATATGCATTATTCTTTAAAATATCAATCAATTTGAAAGGTAAGGTAAGAGGTAAGGTGCAAAGAACTTGTATGAGACATTGGGCCTGATTTACTAAAGGCCAATAGACTGTTCATTTTGCAAGACAAGTTAAACTTTGCAAGGGAATTTTCCCCAGAGCTCAGAGAATGATTTGACTTTTATCACCCAATCAAGTGCAAGCAAAATTTATTTTTCTTAAATTTTCCTAAGCGCTGAGGAAAATTCCCCTGCAAGGTGAACAGCCTTTAGTAAATCAACCCATTGAGCAATTTTCCAGATTCTGAAGTACAACAACCCTATCATCTATTTACACTCTAAAAAGCAGCTAAGGGTTGGCCCATGAAAAGCCAACAACCCCTTAAATTAAAAGCATCTATACATGAGGATCGCTGATAGCTCAATTAAAGATTAGGGCCTCGAAAGATCAACCTTGAATACGAGGTAAGACCAAGTGGTAAAGCAAAACGCAACCCACGGATTATATTTTTCCAAAACAGTTATATTTAAGGTAAGCCTATTGGCAAAGCTATTACAATTGCTTTTGAGCTTATGTTAGTCCTCAAGCACCATGGCTACAGATTAAACAGACGCTAAGAAGGCAGCTTCCTTGGATGTAATGAATAGGAGGGTTTAGTTCCACTTTAAGCTCTGTATTTTCATTTGCATATGTTCACTGTATGTTTATACTGTTTCAAAAGCAATGTTCTAAGACTTATTGATAGTTGAGACTAAATTCTCACCTAATTCCTCCATACACTAACTTGCTATTGTTGCCATCATAAGAAAATGTACAAAGGCACACAGGACAAGAGTAGTCCTTAAAATGCTACTTTCAATATGCAGTAAAAGCAATAGTTCAATCATTCACAATAGTAGGAATCAATTTCAAAACAAAGCCTTCTTCACTGTATAATATGTACTACTAAAGTACAGGTGCTCGTATGGTTTGCCTAAAGTGAAGCATAGTTAAAAACCGAGTTACAACCCATCAAAAGTTTTCTTAAAATTGCTCAAATGTGGCTAAGTTATCTGAAGAGGCTCAATCACTTGTATAAAATATGACTTACATTATATATGACTAAAACTAGATAGTGGTGTTTCTTTATAGATTATGAATAGTGACTGCATAATAGGCCCTCATGAAATGTTTTATCAAAAGGAATTTATCATCATCTCTTTCATTAAAATACATATGCAAACAGTTCAAAGTTGCCATGATATAAAATAGGGGACTACAATGCATTATTCAGACAGGTATAGCAAAAGCAGAAATGAACTGCAGGCTTAATACATTTTATATATCCACCTGGAAGTGCTCTTGTACTTTCACAGCTACAAAGCAATAACTTAAAGTATGTACAACTTAGCTTCTGACCTTTTGTTCTGAAACCTGTGGAAATAGTTATCAAGGAACATTCCTTTGTGAGTAATAATGCAACACTTATATAACTTTAACAAAAATGTAAATTGGAATCCTGTTCCTTAGTATTGATGTTTTATTCTTTGGAAGAGACATTTTAAGCGAATGACCAACAAGAGACTATTTATGAGGCCGTCTCTTGTGTTTTATAAAAGATGGGAATATATGCCACGACAGATGGTTAAGGCATTGAGATTGTGATGCACCAATCCTACAGCGCAATCAAATCGGTTATGAATGTAAAAGTATTTTTGCAGATCTGGGATTTTTACAGTTGTCCAGTCTTTATGGTATGTAGTCAGTGCAATAGCTTGAAGCAGTACAATGTTGAATACAAACATATACATACACACAGTGGCCCGAGATTCACAAAGCACTTACGCCGACGTATCTCGAGATACGCCGCGTAAGTGTAAATATGCGCCGTCGTATCTGTGCGCCGTGCCCACAGAACTAAGATACGCCTAAAAAATGACTTCATCCGACCAACGTAACTTGCCTATGCTGGCGTATAGTGGGCGCATAGTTACGCTGGACGCATTTGGCACTCCCATTGATTTTCAATGCAAATATGCAAATGAGAGAGATACACCGATTCACGAACGTACTTGCGCCCGGCGCATGTTTTAAGCGATTTGCATAAGGTTTACATCTGGTGTAAAGTTATTCCCCATATTGGAGGCGCAACTCATGCAAAGGTATGGGCCAGGGAACGAACACCGTCTAATTTTACGCAGTTTACGTTGTACGTGAATAGGGCTGGACGTAGGTTACGTTCACGTCGTAGGCAGTGATTCGACGTATCTTATCCAGTTGTTTCAACGTGATTGTGAGCATGCGCACTGGGATGCGTCCAAGGTACGACGCATGCGCAGTTCATTTTAAGTACTTGTCTGAAGCTCAGCCCATCATTTGCATGGGGTCACGCTACATTTAAATGTATCACGCCCACTTCCACCTACTTTGACTTACGCTGACTTACGCCTACTACTATACGCTACACCGGCGCAACGTTGGGAGAATCTGCTTTGTGAATTCCATGCTTCCCTGTTTGCGCTGCGCCGGCGTAGCGTAAAGAAGATACGCTATGTCGGCATTAAATATGCGCCGATGTATGTGAATCCGGGCCAGTGTGTGTATATTATAT
This sequence comes from Rana kukunoris, assembly GCA_029574335.1. Taxonomy (NCBI): domain Eukaryota; kingdom Metazoa; phylum Chordata; class Amphibia; order Anura; family Ranidae; genus Rana; species Rana kukunoris. The sequence goes on from CM056053.1 coordinate 394,096,638, forward strand.
ATATATATATATGAAAATGAGTCCCAGCTAGAGACCACAAAGAAAAGTGGTAAACTGAATAAAGACTCCAGTATCAACACGGACTGTTCCTGGAATCTCTATTCAGGTAGATATACCCTGTACTAGGGTATGCACTAGACGAGTTTACTGTCCTGCAACTGGCCAGTTTACTGTCCTGCAGACTTTGAGGGGGCCTTTATTTCAGGAGGATATGTATCCCCGTATAGCCACTTGCTGACCAAGCCATTTCTGGCACTTTGTTTGGCAAGTTTAAATTAGTATTTTTGCAAAAATAAATACTTAGAACCCCCAAACTTTTTGTATATATATAGATTAGCAGAGACCCTAGAGAATAAAATGGCAATCTTTGCAATATTTCATGTTACATGGTATTTGTGCAGGGGTTTTCAAATGTATTTTTCTTGGAAGAAAATACACTTTAATGAATAAATAAAAAAGAAAAACAAAATATATACCCTGATTTTTTGTATATACGATCAAAAAACAAAATATTTACCCTGATTTTTTGCATAACGATCAGTTCCGCCGCTTGATCGTTCTTGTAGGCAGCGGCAGGGGACGCCCTCCCGCCGACATCCGGTGCTTCTCCGGGCTGTCCCGTGCCATCGGGGGCCCGGAGAGCGAATCGGCCGGCGCTGGCTCACGACGATAGAGATGACTGGTGACCAGTCAATTATTTTCTGTTTTGATAATTTCCTGAAGCTTTTGCATTAGGCTTTTCTATCAATGCAATAAATATATTTTAAATGATAAAATTAAAGGTATGTAATTTGTGGCTTAGAACTAGCAAAGCTTAGAGTGTCTAAAGGCCTTAGTATAGGAAAATACTTAAAGGAGTTGTAAAGGAATTTTTTTTAGAGACATAATAGTTAACTGATTCCTTTTAAAAATGATTAAAAATAGATAAAAAACAGATAAAAATAGATACAAATCAATCATATAATATGCCTGTTTCAGTTTCGTTTTTTTATCTAGTTTCATGCTTCTGTGAAGGACAGAGACACAGAGCCAATACAGGGCAGTGTTTGTTTTTAAAATATAACTGATTGATTCTGAGGGGTTTTAGACACACAGTAATCACACCTTCTTGATTAGAGACCACAGCGAGAAGCTTTCAGTACTTTTTTCATAAGGAAACAGACAACCAGGAAGTGTGCAGAACAGAGAAGGATTACAGCAAAAATGAACAATGAGGACTTGAAACCAGGACTGCATTAGGGTAAAGGAAGCTATTTAGCTAAAAAAAAATCCTTTAGTGACCCTTTAATAAATCATGATCCATTTCTAAGACCTGTTATTGGCTGCTTAAAGGAAATCGCTCCCGCTGCTTTCAGCCAAACCTGTCAGAGGGGAGAGAGGAAAGAGAAGTCTTGCAGATGGGCAAAACCTTAAAGGATGAGTTCACTTTTTAGAAAACAAATAAATGCACATAGAATGCATTAAGGTAAAAAATGATTTGACTTTAGAACTATTTTCAGCTTTAAGGATGGCACACACTTGTTGGCTGTCATTAATAAATTCTCTATAGTTGGTAGTGACTTTTAGGTACAGTATATGAAAACTTTTATCCTGCATTAATGAAAAAATGGCGCTTCGTAGATGAATTCTGTATGTTTTTTCACATTCTATCAAATAGGAAAAATGGATATCATATATCGCTTACAAATGCCTAGCGCAGGTGGGAGAGCATAATTAAGTGTTATGAAATTTCAGTAGTACAGCACATATTCCAGTAACCATTATACCAGATCTCACATTCTTTGCAAAACCAAATGAACACACGGGATCCTGTTTCTAACATTGTAATCTTGTTGTAAGTGGTTATCCGACAAAGTTACACTTCCTCCCTTTTTTAATTTTTATTTTACCAAGAACAGGACATTTTTAAAACATAATTGATTATAACATTTATCAATATTTTATTCTTGCCAGCATTTATATTTAAAATACTTGCAAATGTTTGTATGTTCATGAATGGGTTTATTTCAACTGAATGTTTTTTTGGCCTCTGTTATGCATCGCTGTCCAATTGGGTAATATTTTAGCCAGACGTGTAGCTGGGAAGTAAAAAAGGCAGAGTAAGAGCAAGTTTTATTGGTACACCTCTCTAGTACCAGGTAAGATTCCCTGTTTTTCCTACAGCCTGCATTCTGTGAAACTCAGGATAAGTGAATCTGCCTGGATTCAGATTACAGGAGGTTTGGCAAACATCCGTAAAAAAATTTTTTGTAAAAAAAAAAAAAAAGAAATAAGCGAATATTTTTTGGTTTGTGCAAAAGTGGTGGTGATCAGCGATTTTAAGTGGGATTGTGACATTGTGGGGGACAGATCGGACACTCTTTTGGGACCAGTGACATATATACAGAGATAAAAATAGCCACTTATTACTGTAGAAATGTCACAGGCAGGAAAGGGATTAACACTAGGGGCAATCAAGGGGTTAAGTCTTTCCTAGGGTGGTGTTTTTAACTGTGGGGGATGGGACTGACTGAAGGAGGAGAGAGATCGCTGTTCCTGATCACTACGAACAGCAGATCTCTCTCTACTCCCCTGTCAGACCGGGGATCAGTGTATGTTTACACACACTGATCCCCATTCTGGCTCTCTACAGGTGGCCGGCAGACATCACGCCACATGCATCGGCTACAGCGTCGTGCCGCCAACGTATACCTATGTAAATTAGCCAACCTGCCACCGTATAATGGCGGCGGCTGGTCGGAAAACGGTTAAATAACAGACTTTGGGGATGCCAAAGCTACTTGTGAGGTTATTGAGCAGTAAGATTTTCACGGAGAGCATTAAAAAAAAAGGAAAAAGCTGTTGGATTCCACTTGAAATTCCACCTAGCCCCCTGTAAAGGTATGAACCGTGACAAACTGAGATATTCCTATGTCTAGGGTCACCTTATGTCCACTAGGGCCATAGGGTGACAAATAATCATAATTCATATATTATAGATGGGACATTATTAATACTTCATTTCAGGACTGAGATATCACAAGGAGTTCACGATGACATGACCAGGTCATGAAATAAGCGAATATTTTTTGGTTTGTGCAAAAGTGGTGGTGATCAGCGATTTTAAGTGGGATTGTGACATTGTGGGGGACAGATCGGACACTCTTTTGGGACCAGTGACATATATACAGAGATAAAAATAGCCACTTATTACTGTAGAAATGTCACAGGCAGGAAAGGGATTAACACTAGGGGCAATCAAGGGGTTAAGTCTTTCCTAGGGTGGTGTTTTTAACTGTGGGGGATGAGACTGACTGAAGGAGGAGAGAGATCGCTGTTCCTGATCACTACGAACAGCAGATCTCTCTCTACTCCCCTGTCAGACCGGGGATCAGTGTATGTTTACACACACTGATCCCCATTCTGGCTCTCTACAGGTGGCCGGCAGACATCACGCCACATGCATCGGCTACAGCGTCGTGCCGCCAACGTATACCTATGTAAATTAGCCAACCTGCCACCGTATAATGGCGGCGGCTGGTCGGAAAACGGTTAAATAACAGACTTTGGGGATGCCAAAGCTACTTGTGAGGTTATTGAGCAGTAAGATTTTCACGGAGAGCATTAAAAAAAAAGGAAAAAGCTGTTGGATTCCACTTGAAATTCCACCTAGCCCCCTGTAACGGTATGAACCGTGACAAACTGAGATATTCCTATGTCTAGGGTCACCTTATGTCCACTAGGGCCATAGGGTGACAAATAATCATAATTCATATATTACAGATGGGACATTATTAATACTTCATTTCAGGACTGAGATATCACAAGGAGTTCACGATGACATGACCAGGTCAACCAGACAGTGAGTCATACCTTTGTATAATAGGCTATTGAAATATCTTAAGGTGTTGGCTATTCACTGTAAAGACATTCCGTTGAAGGTGTTGATTGCACCCACTCTCACAAGACTCTGCCATTGTGTGATAGTGTTTGGTTTTTATGTCATTGTCTACAGGAATGTCATGCTCTCTGAGTTAACCCTATTGAAGATGCGGTGCCGACAAGTCTACATGGTTAGCTTACCTGAATGCCTTTTAGAGTGTGATTGAAGCCCCCCATGGTATGAAGCGGGGTGTAGACTACATTGTCCTGTGACTAACTGCATTGAGACTGTATAAGAAGCTGAGAAAATACCAATAAATTGTCATATCTTTGGAAGCAAGAACGGAGCTCTGTCTCATCTTATTCTGGGAAAGGATATGGATCGTGTATGCAGGATTGTGGAGTGTCGGATAAGCTTGTCGTGGTTGGATGGAAGGTCGTAAGCGGTGGTGACCGTTACATTGGTGGCACAGCAGTGGGGTGATTCCATCTTCAGAAGGACGGCTACAAGGACACATGACAATGGAGACGCTGTATGAAAGGATGAAGCTCTCTTCCCTCATGGACTTACTGGAGAGCCGGGGCAGACCGGCCAGCAACCGTAAGAATAGGGACATTATCGCAGAACTTGTCCAAATGAATAGAGCTAAGAGGCCCAGCGTAACAGACAGGACACCTGAGGAAGAATTTTTTTGATCGGGCAGAGATGCAGCTGGACGAGAGCTACAGAGCCCTCCGGTGGTATGTAGCCCAAGAGTGCCCGTGGTCAGCGGATGACAGCCCCACAGAAGGCTATGACTATGATGGCCTGGGATTGTTGTATTAGAGGATGTCCAGTGATCCCGACTTTGGGGATGATCGGGAGTGGCGCTTGGAGGACATAATGGAGCACAGAGAGGAAAAATGTAATATCTCGGGAGGCCACTGGTCACAGGAAGATTTAGAATTTCTGGCCATTCAAGAATGAGAGCTGGAGGTCGCCTACAGACAGCTGCTAGACTCGGCTCAGCAGCAGGGTGGGGCTCCCATTGCCTGGGACAATGAGGAAAGTTCAGATGACAACTGTGAACTCCTGGCTGATGAATCGGCAGTGGAAAAAATGGAGATTGCCATCCCTAAAGCCGAAGCGGATGGTGTGGAGTTCCAGAGAGCCTGGGGGGTTGGCCCCTCTCTCCAGCAACAAACTGAGGTGGTAAAGCTTTTACCCCCAGCTGAATCACTGGCAACAGAGCAGGGTGCCCCAAGCCTCTGCTCCCAACTAGCAGAAGAGGGGGATCCTATGGTAGTGGATGGGACTGTGGTCTCCACTCCCAGCAACCCAGCGGAAGAGCTGGCAACAGAACATAGTGTCATAGGCCTCTGCTCCTCACTAACAGAAGAGGGGGATCCTGTGGTAGAGGATGGGACTGTGGTCTCCACTCACAGCAACCCAGCGGAAGAGCTGGCAACAGAACAGAGTTTCATAGGCCTCTGCTCCTCACTAACAGAAGAGGGGGACCCTGTGGTAGTGGATGGGACTGTGGTCTCCACTCACAGCAACCCAGCGGAAGAGCTGGCAACAGAGCAGAGTGTCATAGGCCTCTGCTCCTCACTAACAGAAGTGGGGGTTCCTGGGGTAGTGGATGGGACTTCAGTCTCCACTGGCACAACCCCAGAAAATGGTACAGGACTGGGGCAGGAGGATGTCGGCTTTGCTTTGCAAGCACCGGGGGGTTTTCACCAAGCACCAGTGGATGGGACTTCAGTCTCTACTGGTATACCCCAGGAAGGGGGGGGGCAGTTGGCCCAGACCCCCAACAGCATGATGGACTGAGCCCAGCCACCCTGCCTTCTCCCCAGCGGCAGGCGTGTTCTGTGAGAGAGGCAGAGGTTGGCGGGGTGAGTAATGCTCAGTTTGGAGCCATTTATTTGGGGTACAGTATGGATACCAGCATTGGAGGACTGGAACTACTGACGGACTTCGGAGTCAACCCGTTTGGGGTTCCCACCTATGTCCGTCTCCCACCGAAAGGGGAGAGATGTAACGGAATGAACCGTGACAGACTGAGATATTCCTATGTCTAGGGTCACCTTATGTCCACTAGGGCCATAGGGTGACAAAGAATCATAATTCATATATTACAGATGGGACATTATTAATACTTCATTTCAGGACTGAGATATCACAAGGAGTTCACGATGACATGACCAGGTCAACCAGACAGTGAGTCATACCTTTGTATAATAGGCTATTGAAATATCTTAAGGTGTTGGCTATTCACTGTAAAGACATTCCGTTGAAGGTGTTGATTGCACCCACTCTCACAAGACTCTGCCATTGTGTGATAGTGTTTGGTTTTTATGTCATTGTCTACAGGAATGTCATGCTCTCTGAGTTAAGCCTATTGAAGGTGCGGTGCCGACAAGTCTACATGGTTAGCTTACCTGAATGCCTTTTAGAGTGTGATTGAAGCCCCCCATGGTGTGAAGGGGGTGGAGACTACATTGTCCTGTGACTAACTGCATTATGCTTGAGACTGTATAAGAAGCTGAGAAAATACCAATAAATTGTCATATCTTTGGAAGCAAGAACGGAGCTCTGTCTCATCTTATTCTGGGAAAGGATATGGATCGTGTATGCAGGATTGTGGAGTGTCGGATAAGCTTGTCGTGGTTGGATGGAAGGTCGTAAGCGGTGGTGACCGTTACACCCCCTTAACCAGGAATGGCTAGGAAAGATAGGGCAGCGGACAAGTATCCCACCTTTCTGTACCTGACAAAGCCCCCCTCCCTACCTTGCAAGCCACAATGTTGAGGGACAAGGGCCACTTCCATTCCCTGATGACCTAAGTAGGAGGTTGAATAATATAGGGGGACTAATAGTGGATTCTAAAATCCTCTTAAATTGGGGGGCCCCTACATAACCCCCCAGAAGTATATTAGTACTCCTTACCCATTCTCATAAAGTGTTTAATACAAAACACACACACATAAAACAATACAAAAACTTTTAATGCCCATGATCCACCACAGTCATGTCATGATGTCCAGAAGTGTACTTACTTACATTTAGGGCAGTAGGTGCCCATGGATGAAGAAAGATTTTGGACAATTGGATTTTCCCCAGACAAAGTGTAGGACGTTTGTCCAAAGGGCGTTGCCCAGGAATTTGTCTTGCATACAAACGGCACACAATTGTTGGCCAACAAACACAAGGCTATGTGTTTTTCAGCTCTTTAGTGCCACCCTTTGGGCACCTTCTGCTAATGTTGTGTTATGGTTAGCATTGCTTCTGAGCATGCGTGTTTGTACTTGGGAGTTTTGTCTGATGGACTTGTGTACACATGATCGGATAATCTGACAACACACATTTGCTGTTGGAAAATTTTAAAGCATGCTATCCAACATTTGTACGATTGAGCGTACAAATGGTCGGATTTTCCAACAACAGCCTGTTAACACAGGCGTTGGAAAATCCGATCGTGTGTACGAGGCTTTAGACTTCTACAGGTTGCCAAAAGCGGGGCTAGACAGTGAGGCTGTCATCTAAATGCTGGAGCATGCACCGGTGCCGCATTGGAGATATGTGAACTGGCTCCATAGAGAGCCATTCACATTCTCCTGCTATTGCAAATTGGATATGGAGATACCGCATCCAATTCGCAATAGTGTGAACCTGGCCTTAATCAGGGATAATAGTCTTAACTGGTGATGAAGTGGATAGAATGGCCAAAACATGTCTGTGCACATGATCCAAGAGTAACATCACATCGGAGAGTGATATCCACTGGACTTAAGCCAGCCATACATGGATCAAAATTTCAGTTCATTCAATGTATGGGCACCCTGTAAAATCCCTGTTTAACCACTTGCCTACAGGGCACTTTCACCCCCTTCCTCCCCAGACCAATTTTCAGCTTTCAGTGCTGTCACAATTTGAATAACAATTGCGCGGTCATGCAACTCTGTACCCAAATGAAAGTTTTATAATTTTTTCCCCACAAATAGAGCTTTCTTTTGGTGGTATTTGATCACCTCTGCGGTTTTTATCTCTTGCGCTATAAACAAAAGAAGAGGGACAAGTTTGAAAAAAAATATATATATTTTTTATTTTTAGCTATAATAAATATCCATATTTTTTTCAAACAAATTTCTTCCTCAGTTTAGGCCGATACGTATTCTTCTACATATTTTTGGTAAATCGCAAAAAGGGTATATTGATTGATTTGCGTAAAAGTTATAGCGTCTACAAAATAGGGGATAGATTGATAGCATTTTTATTATTATTTTTTTTTACTAGTAATGGTGGCGATCTGCGATTTTTATTGTGACTGCGATATTGACTGCGATATTGCGGCGGACACATTGGACACTTTTGACACATTTTTGGGACCATTCACATTTATACAGCGATCCCTGCTATAAAAATGCATCGATTACTGTATAAATGTGACTGTCAGGGAAGGGGTTAACACTAGGGGGCAAGAAAGGGGTTAATCTATTCCCTAATTAGTGATTCTTACTGTAGGGGGAGGGGAGTGACTGGGGGAGGTGACCAATGGTTGTCCCTATATACAAGGTCCCCTCTTCCTGACAGGACGTGGATCTGTGTGTTTACACACATAGATCCACTTTCCTGCTTGGTTACTGAGCAATCGCAGGTGCCCGGAGGCCATTGCGGCTGCCGGGCATGCGCACCAGGTCCTCGGTGATGCGCGCGCCCCCTAGTGGTTTTTAATATGACGTCCACCCAGGATAACAGAGTCTTTCTCCCACCGTCTTTTTGGCGGTTGACAAGTGGTTAATCAGTCCTGGAGCTCCTACACTTTTATTTTAATGGATAGCCTTGCTGATAAAAAAAGAAGTTTACCCATAAATAAAAGCAACATATAATAAAAACAATATACCCACATAGCAACCCCCCCCCCCCCCGACATAATACACCCCTGAAACAAAAAGAGAAGATTTGCAGTGACTACTGACCTCAAATTAACCAAAAATGTAAAAAAGCTCCAAGTAATAAAAAAAGGGGGGGGGGGAAGTAATGGGTTGATTGCCCAAGGAGCTAACATTCAGAATTAAAGTGGTTGTAAACTCTGTATAACAAGGCTTACCTGTAGGTACAGTGAATATCTCCTAAACTTGCACATTTTAGGAGATATTCAGTATATGCACTGCTGCAGATGTCATCGATGCATGCGCACTAAAGAAATGGCTCGCTGGGGCCGTTTCTTCAGGACTCCTGCCATGGCCGGCGGCTCCCGTGTGCATCCACATGAATAACGTCATTTTGGCTTCCGGCCAATCACAGTTACCGGAAGTAACTCCGATGGAAGATGTCGGCCGTGTACTCGGAGTGCCCATGCCGATTCAGGGCATCGTATTGAGGCAAGTATTTCATAATGAGCTAGTATGCGCTGCAGTTTTTTATTTTTTTCCGAGGTTTACAACTTCTTCAAATTACAGTTCCTGATCCTAATCTTTCTCTACACATAACAAAGCCTCCATTATTTGTCTAAAAGTGAGATGACAAAAGTTCAAGGGCACTTGCAGTGCATTATCCTTAACCACTTAATGACCGCCCACTGTATATACAGTGCCTTGCAAAAGTATTCGGCCCCCTTGAACTTTGCGACCTTTTGCCACATTTCAGGCTTCAAACATAAAGATATAAAACTGTAATTTTTTGTGAAGAATTAACAACAAGTGGGACACAATCATGAAGTGGAACAAAATGTATTGCATATTTTAACCACTTAAGACCCGGACCAATACGCTGGTAAATGACCCAAGGTGTTTTTTGCGATTCGGCACTGCGTCGCTTTAACAGACAATTGCGCGGTCGTGCGACGTGGCTCCCAAACAAAATTTGCGTCCTTTTCTTCCCACAAATAGAGCTTTCTTTTGGTGGTATTTGATCACCTCTGCGATTTTTATTTTTTGCGCTATATACAAAAATAGAGCGACATTTTTGAAAAAAAAACACTATTTTTTACTTTTTGTTAAAAAAAAATCAAATAAACTAAATTTTAGTCAAACATTTAGGCCAAAATTTATTTAGCCACATGTCTTTAGTAAAAAAAAAAAATTGCGATAAAAAAAAATAGCTACCTAGTGGGAACAGCGACACTAATACAGCGATCAGAAAAATGATCGCTTAGTGACGCTGGCAATAGGGAGTGAAAGGGTTAACTAGGGCGGTGATCAGGGGGTTAAAACTTTATTAGGGGGGGTGGGGGGGCTATCCTGAACCTAACACTAACTGATTTTACACTGCCTGTCACACTGACACTAAATGCAGTGATTAGATCACTGCATTCAGTGACACTGTGACAGGGGGGGTGGGGGCAGATCGCAAGGGGTTAAGTATGCCTATGTGTGTGTGTGTCAGTGTAATGTTGGTGCACACTTTCTGTGAGGTGTTTCTCCCATCGCAGCGGTTGGAAATACCGCTGCGATGGGAGATTACATCACTTCCCCCTTCCTGTGTTTACACAGGAGGAGGAAGTGACACAAAGGGGGAGCGCGCGCATTGGCTGGGAGCGATCGCGGGTGGGCGGGTAAACACCGACATCCGCCCGCTCGTCCCGGATCGCTCCCGGAGCCAGGGGGACCCCCGCACGCCGCGGAGGGGGTCCCATCGGGACCCCCAAACCGCACGAAGGCGGGGACGTAAATTTACGCCCTTGTGCCTGTACGAGCCATTCTGTGGCCGTATATGTGCGTGCGGGGGTCCTTAAGTGGTTAAACTTTTTTAACAAATAAAAAACTGAAAAATTGGGCGTGCAAAATTATTCAGCCCCTCTACTTTCAGTGCAGCAAACTCTCTCCAGAAGTTCAGTGAGGATCTCTGAATGATCCAATGTTCACCTAAATGACTAATGATGATAAATAGAATGCACCTGTGTGTAATCAAGTCTACCTATAATTGCACCTGCACTGTGATGTCTCAGAGGTCCGTTTAAAGCGTAGAGAGCATCATGAAGAACAAGGAACACACCAGGCAGGTCCGAGATACTGTTGTGGAGAAGTTTAAAGCTGGATTTGGATACAAAAAGATTTCCCAAGCTTTAAACATCCCAAGGAGCACTGTGCAAGCGATAATATTGAAATGGAAGGAGTATCAGTCCACTGCAAATCTATGAAGACCTGGCCATCCCTCTAAACTTTCAGCTCATACAAGGAGAAGACTGATCAGAGATGCAGCCAAGAGGCCCATGATCACTCTGGATGAACTGCAGAGATCTACAGCTGAGGTGCGAGACTCTGTCCATAGGACAACAATCAGTCGTATGCTGCACAAATCTGGCCTTTATGGAAGAGTGGCAAGAAGAAAGCCATTTCTTAAAGACATCCATAAAAAGTGTTGTTTAAAGTTTGCCACAAGCCACCTGGGAGACACACCAAACATGTGGAAGAAGGTGCTCTGGTCAGATGAAACCAAAATCGAACTTTTTGGCAACAATGCAAAACTTTATGTTTGGCGTAAAAGCAACACAGCTCATCACCCTGAACACACCATCCCCACTGTGAAACATGGTGGTGGCAGTATCATGGTTTGGGCCTGCTTTTCTTCAGCAGGGACAGGGAAGATGGTTAAAATTGATGGGAAGATGGATGGAGACAAATTCAGGATCAATCTGGAAGAAAACCAGATGGAGTCTGCAAAAGACCTGAGACAGGGACGGAGATTTGTCTTCCAACAAGACAATGATCCAAAACATAAAGCAAAATCTACAATGGAATGGTTCACAAATAAACATATCCAGGTGTTAGAATGGCCAAGTCAAAGTCCAGACCTAAATCCAATCGAGAATCTGTGGAAAGAACTGAAAACTGCTGTTCACAAACGCTCTCTATCCAACCTCACTGAGCTTGAGCTGTTTTGCAAGGAGGAATGGGCAAAAATGTCAGTCTCTCGATGTGCAAAACTGATAGAGACATACCCCAAGCGACTTACAGCTATAATCGCAGCAAAAGGTGGCGCTACAAAGTATTAACTTAAGGGGGCTGAATAATTTTGCACGCCCAATTTTTCTGTTTTTTATTTGTTAAAAAAGTTTGAAATATCCAATAAATTTTGTCCCACTTCATGATTGTGTCCCACTTGTTGTTGATTCTTCACAAAAAAATTACAGTTTTATATCTTTATGTTTGAAGCCTGTGGCAAAAGTTCGCAAAGTTCAAGGGAGCCGAATACTTTCTCTGCTGCCACAACTGCCACAACCGAGATATCCATCTTTACAGTGGGTGGTCCTGTACACCATAACGGCGGTCTCCGCGGCGCATTCGCCGTGAGATCGCCGTTATCGTGGCGGGAGAGGGCCTCGGGTCCGCTCGTCTGCTGTGTGGGGATGCGAGTGAGGCCAACATGGCACCCACCTGTCCCCATAGCTCTGCTGGGCGGAAGTGACGTCAAAACGTGAGTCCCGCCCAGCGTCTTAAAGAAACATTTTTTTTTTTGTCATTTGAAAAAATTACCGTTTAAATTTTTTTTTTGCATTTAAGCCTAAATAGGAGATGTGAGGTCTTTTTGATCCCAGATCTCATATTTAAGAGGACCCGTCATGCTTTTTCTATTACAAGGGATGTTTACACAGAAACGAGTAGCGCCCGCATATGAAAACGGTGTTCAAACCACACAAGTAAGGTATCGCCACGATCGTTAGAGCGAAAGCAATAATTCTATTCCTAGACCTCCTCTGTAACTCAAAAAATGCAACCTATAGAATTTTTTAAACGTTGCCTATCGAGATTTTTAAGGGTAAAAGTTTGACGCCATGCCACGAGCGGGCGCAAATTTTAAGCGTGACATGTTGGGTATCATTTTACTCGGCGTAACATTATCTTTCATAATATGTAAAAAAATTGGGCCAAATTTATTGTTGTCTTATTTTTTAATTTAAAAAAGTGAATTTTTTCCAAAAAAAGTGCGCTTGTAAGACCGCTGCGCAAATACGGTGTGACAAAAAGTATTTCAATGACTGCCATTTTATTCAGTAGGGTGTTAGAAAAATATATATAATGTTTGGGGGTTTTAAGTAATTTTATAGCAAAAAAAAATGTTTTAGTCTCGTAAACACCGAATCTGAAAAACAGGCTCGGGGCTTAAGTGGTTAATATGTTATATAGCAGGTGAATTGTCACATTACTTCACTGCGTCCACAAACTGCAAGTTGGCTGGGTTCACCTCAATCCCGGGGTTGTAAATCTCATCTATATTCATAACATGGATTTAACAGGTGATCAGACACATCCCTTTGGATAATCGCAACTTTAATCACTATTTGTCCCGATCCATTACACCCAGCCTCAAAGGTACTATACTGGATTGAGAGCTGGAATAAATGTATGCTATTGGAGTACACCGAGGTCACTGCTCTGTACCTAGAACCACCTTGAGATGATGGGGATATGCAATACTATATCACATGGCACTGATTAAGATCAACTGGCTAATTGATTGAGAAGCTGCCATTTGATTTTGAAACCTCCTTTTCTTTATATATGAGCTTCAACCCATCAACCCACCATCAAGTAAATTAAATGTGCATTTTTTACCTAATTATTGGTTGAATGTCTAAATGAAACACTTTTTTGGTTCAAACACATATTTGGCTGTGAAGTTTATGCATGGATGTCAACTTTCCTATAAATATGGTTGTAATAGAGTATTTCAAATGCTAGAAATCTAAATTGACCTTGCACCAAAGCAAAGTATTTAGATTATAAAGATACAGCCGATAAGAGTTGGAATAATTAGTTATTTGCAGTATGATGTATTACAATCTTATGTTCCCATTTGTAACTAATATAATGTTAATGAAATGGACACATTTCTACTCTAAAGGAATGTTATTATGACAGCCATACAGTGTTAAATATAAGTATCTGGGCTCTGATTGCAACCTGTTAAAAGCATCATTGCAGCCAAAAGGCTGCAGCTTTCTGATATCTCAAAGGATGGCAAATGGTTTCCGGATGACTGGATTTTGGGCTCATTTTGTAGATAAGAAATGTTAAGTCCTGTGACTGAGCTACAGATTTTAACCTCTATAATCCAGAAGAGATTTCCCTGGAAAGTATTCTATACAGACACCTAAACCTGTAATGGCATGTATGAATGAATAAAATATTACAATACAGAGGGGTTTGTTAATAGTTATGCTGGAGTAGACATCATGCCCAATATCACCATTTAGAAATAACTGCCTATATTTGAATTATTTCTTGTAAGAGGCTATTCTAATTGGTTTCTCTATGTGCATTAATACAGCTTAAATGGATCCTGAAAACGGTAATCGCTGACCATAGTATCACATACAGACATGTGACATCACTGGGATACATTGCAGAGCATATATGTAATTTTGTAGTTCTTAACATCCATCTTGGTGTTTCAGAGTCACAATAATGGCTGTTGGCAAGTAAAAATTGCATATAGCATGGGCAGTGTCAAACACAAGGCCAAATTATTTAAAGGGTTTGTAAAGGTTCGTTTTTTATTTTTCTTTGTCTGAATTTCTCACTTCCTGTTTCTCCTCGGTAAGCTTGCCATCCAAGCTATTCATTTCATATAGCATGGGCAGTGTCAAACACAAGCCGTTCTGGCTGGGGGTTAGTCAGCCAGAACACCTTACTAAGGAGGAACATGAAGTGAGAAATTCAGACAAAGAAAACAAAGAATAAAAACACTTAGAAGGGAAATCAAAGGAAAAGGTAAGTGAACCAACAATGCACTAGTTTAAAGGAACCTATTTAGAAAATAAAAAACAAACCTTTAAGTAAATCATCTTCACTCAAAAAGTGTGGAAATATACAATTTATTTTATGACCATGAATACCCAAATATGTGCAGATGTTTTTCACATGACTGGATCATTTAGGTGAAAATTGACAATTTTTTTGAGTGACAAATCTCAACTCCTTTAGAATATCAGCTCAGTTGCATGTAATCAACTACTTAGAGCATGACTAGTACCACAGGGTTGGACCCACTTTTGCCTTTAGAACTGCCTTAATTCTTCATGGCATAGATTCATCAAGGTGTTGGAAATATTCCTCAGAGATTTTGAAATGATAGCATCACACAGTTCCTGCAGATTTGTCAGCTGCAGATCCATGATGTGAATCTCCCGTTCCACATCCCAGAGGTGCTCTATTGGATGAGATCTGGTGACTGTGGAGGCCATTGGAGTACAGTGATCTTATTGTCATGTTCAAGAAACCAGTTTGAGATGATCGCTTTGTGTCATGGTGCATTATCCTGCCGGTAGTAGCCATCAGAAGATGGGTACACTGTAGTCATAAAGGGATGGACCTGGTCAGGAACAATACTCAGGTAGGCCGTGGCACTTAAACGATACTCAATTGGTACTAAGTGTGCCAAGAAAATATCCCCCACACCATTAAACCACCACCACTGAACCATTAATACAAGGAGGGGGATGCATGCTTTCATGTTGTTTACGCCAAATTTTGACCCTACCATCTGAATGTTGCAGCTGAAATCGAGACTCATCAGAGCGGGCAACCTTTATCCAATCTTCAATTGTTCAATTTTGGTGAGGATGTTCTTAGCTAACAGGAGTGGCATCTGGTGTGGTCTTCTTTGACAAAGCGCATGTGCGAAACATGTAAGTTACAGCAACACAACAGGGGACGTGTGAAGCAATTGACCTCAGTGATTCCCCTCCCCTCTCTGGCACGGCATTGACATCACAGGAGGCGTGCAGGTGTGCTGAGAGTATCGACTCTGCTCAGCTTGGTTGTTCCCCCTGGAGCAGTCACCATTACACAGGCTGTCTAGTTTATTCATCAACTCAACCACGTAAATTATTCCGGAGCTTGCAGTTCCAGCTAGCAGTCAGTGCACTCCCCTTCTGGTATCCGGAATTCCTTTCCACTCTTCTGGATGTTGATTAGTGTTTAATCACCCCCAAGCAAGCCTCCCGGATGATTTCCCGCACCATCTATCCTGAGGTCACTGGTAACATTTACCACTATAATTCATTTTTATTTTGATTGTTATAATTTTCTTTGACTTTATTAATTCTATGGCATAAACAGCACTATATATTCATTTGATTGGTAGCAAGCTTTATTTATGCACATAGCATCACTTTGGATTACAATTGATCAATTCTTTAGAGCGCTGCATTTTGTTATTCTTTGACTAGAATTATATAACCAGAAACATTTTTTATGCTCTTTCCCTACTGAAAAGGACAACTGTACCTTTGACAGAAGTTGTCCTACAATAAAAGCAGCCCCAACTGAGTGCATCCCAACTAGTCTGATACTCAACTCAGCTCCTGATCCAGCCATCTTTATTGCTTGGCCCCACTGGGCATCGCACAGCCTTGCTCCTGAAAGCAGAAAAATTAAAGGGTTTGGACTGTAGACAATACTGGGTTGCCATGAAGTGGCTCAGCAGTTTACGCATTTATTTTCAAATGTGTGCAAACAAAACCCACTTTTAATGCAAACTGTCAGATGGGATAATTTGTTGGATGCAGGCTGGTTGGTAAGTTGAGCTGGGAATTTTCTTAGGTTTTGTTTGACATGTGTCACCCTTCGATGTGCTCCTTGCTGCAAAGGCCAGTTATAGGTGAAGGCAGTGGCCATTTGTGTGTACTTTTGGAATACTGGTGAGGGGCGCACTGGACACTTTTGGTGCCAGTGCTATATGCTGGGTGTCCAGTGCGCCCATGTGCCTTTAAGGAGAGGTGGTCTCCCTCCAGGGTCACCTTCCCTCTGCCTATAAATTATTATTATGTATGTGTTTCTACTATGGAGACTCTTAAAATGTATAGTTATAGGACTGGAGATAATACTGGGGTGCTGTGAAGTGGCTCTGCAGCTTATGCATGTATTTGCAAATATGTGCAAACTAAACCCCTGTTTTTAATGCAAACTGTTAGACAGGAAAGTTTGGTTGGTTGCAGGCTGGTTGGCAAGTTGAGCTAGGAATTTTCTTTGTTTGTTTTTTTTTACTTGCTTCTGAAAGCATCCTTTTTGGGATGCAGGGGTCCGGTGCATCATGGTTCACCATTGCGGGTCCGGTTTCAACCCAATTTTTGGAATGAAATGGAGCAAAAGACGTACAGGGCTCCTGTGCAAATTCGCACTGGAGATATGTGAACCGGATCCATAGAGAGCTGGCCAAAATCTCCTGCTATTGCGAACTGGATGTGGTGAACCCGCATGCAATTTGCATAGGTGTGAACCCAGCCTTCAGTAGATGTAGATAGAGAAAAAATATTCAGATTATCTGATTTACATTACAACCATTGCAGGTTTAGAATCTGACAAATTTGTAAAAGCTAAAGAGAGATTTAAAGATCTCAACAAGATTTTCACTACAAAATATAAAAAATATTTAGACTATATTTTAAAACATACGGAATTGGCACCATTTCATTAGTCATTACTTATACAACTAGGGAAAGCACTCATTATTTTAACAAAAATGTGGGAAAAAATAGCACAAAAGCTTGAAGAGCAGAGCCGATGTAAAAACATATGCCATGATATAGTTCGTTTTTTTTTTTCAGTTTAAAAGTATGAAATGTGCCTCTTTACCGCCCTGGCTGCTGCTTTGGAGGTTTGGTGAGGTTTGTTTTGGCTCCAAACACCCAACTTTTCACATTGCTGTTCTCATACAGTTATCCCTAAGTGTATCCACAATAAATTAGTGTAATTAGTATGATTACTGAAAATAAGACACAGAAACTTTCCACAAAGTCAGACGGCTGGAGCCGAATAGAACTCAAATGAATCTCCAACTGCTGACAGATGAATAAAACAACTTCTGCAAGCTCAAGTTAATGGAGGACAAGGACATTATTAAAGTGAAACTGTCATGTTCTACATATCACTTAATAAACTTGGTAGAGAGCCTAATGGATCACTAATGCTGCATATTAAAAACACTTACTTATATATAGCATAAATTACTTTCAGACCTCATGACAATGATGCTGCCATGCAAAAAAAATTATGTCACTAGCAAATAATAATTTTCATGTCTGAGCCACTAGTTCTCCCTGTGGGAGAACCAATGGGTCCAAGGCTGGTCATATAATAAGCCAGGCCTCGACAAAATCCGGGCGCCAGTTCGCAATTGCGACAAGAAATTGTGACCTGGCGCCTGGGGAAGCTTAGGGCTGCAGAAGGCCGCAAAGCCGCGGCCTCAATTACCGGCCGGCATGGGGCGCGATCATGGCGGGCCCGCGCCCACCGGTAATTGAGGCCGCGGCTTTGCAGCCTTCACAGAAGGAAGCTGAGACCAGCAGAAGGCCGCAAAGCCGTGGCCTCAATTACCGGCCGGCACTGGCCAGTGGGTAATTGAGGCCACGGCTTTGCGGCCTTCACAGAAGGAAGCTGAGGCCTGCAGAAGGAATCTAAGAGTGGCCATCTTGTGGTGGCCTTTGGCATTACAGGTTACATTACATTACATTACAAGTAGCAGAAAACCGCAGTTCTAATGTGTTAGAACCCCCAAACATTATATATATTTTTTATTCCAACAGCCTAGAGAATAAAATGGCGGTTGTTGCAATACTTTCTGTCACACCGTATTTGCGCAGTGGTCATACAAGCGCACTTTTTTGGGGGAAAATACACTTTTTTTAATTAAAAAAATAAAACAGTAAAGTTAGCCCAATTTTTTTTTATATCGTGAATAATAATGTTATGCCGAGTAAAGTGATACATAACATGTCACGCTTCAAAATTGCGTCCGCTCGTGGAATGGCGACAAACTTTTACCTTTTAAAATCTCCATAGGCAACGTTTAAAAAATTCTACAGGTTGCATGTTTTGAGTTACAGAGGAGATCTAGGGCTAGAATTATTGCTCTCGCTCTACCAATCACTTCGATACCTCACATGTGTGGTTTGAATACCGTTTACATATGCGAGCGCTACTCACGTATGCGTTTGCTTCTGTGCGCGAGCATGGTGGGACCGGGTGCGTTTTTTGGCTCCTAACTTTTTTAGATTCCAAGCAAATTTGTCAAACCCTGCAATAAGCTATTTTATTTCCTTCAACCAACCCACGTTGATGGGGGAATCCCTCACACTACACTACCGCATTCTGATGGCAGCCGGTTTCCCCCACCAAATCGAAATACGGTTACTGCTGCCAACTATAGCCACTGGCAGAAATTGTGCGAAAAAACCTGACAGTTAGGTCGAACAAAAAATGTTTGACCCGAAAAAATGGCAAAACATGATTTTTCCAATTACACCACTGGCACTTGTCAAAATTTGTCTCCTTGATGTCACACAGGTGGTTAATTCAAGGTTCGCCATCTTTACATGGCCCTCCTGTTTGGCATAAGTGATGTCTCTGGTACTGTTGGCTCTTTCATGAGCACATGTTCCCTGAGCAAAGCGATGATTTGCTCTTATCCAAAGATGAGTGTCTCAGTCTCACATTTGCATTATATGTTTTCTCTTTGTATACACGTTCCGTATTAAAAAGTGGCTTGGCAAAGAAAAGTGACTATACCAAAAAGGATGGTGCTAGTATTCATCAAGCCCTACTTGTAATATGGCAGTGAAATTTCCATGGAAGAAGGCATATTCAAATCCCATTGTTGCATTGCGCTTTTAATAGACTAAATTAATTTTTTTTTTATTTTTTTTTGTACATTCTGGAGGATTTCTTTTGTGCTGCTGTTTGGAGAATTCCCTGTGTGTGGCAAGAACTTCCGTAGCTTGTTGCACTGAGACATTTACCATAATTTCTTTTTGATGCACTTGGGTTGATTTACTAAAGGCAAAGAGGTCGTTCACTTTGCAAGGAAAGTTTTACTTTGCAAGAGTTTTCCCTAGAGCTTTGCGGATGGGGTGAATTCCACTTTGCAAAGAATACC
Organism: Rana kukunoris; assembly: GCA_029574335.1. Taxonomy (NCBI): domain Eukaryota; kingdom Metazoa; phylum Chordata; class Amphibia; order Anura; family Ranidae; genus Rana; species Rana kukunoris. Next base: position 394,116,361 of record CM056053.1, read on the forward strand.
CAATCACATTCAAGAAAAATAACAAAATAAAAAAAAATGCATTTTTGTCTGCATGTGACTGGTTGAAGCACAGCATCTCAACCACACAATTCTTGAAAAAATTCCCTTGCAAAGTGCAACCGCAACGTGAACAGTCTATTTGCCTGCCCCCCCCGAAAAAATTACGTGCCAAATGTGGCATGTCAGGGAGTCAGGATTCCTTAACCACTTGTGACCGGCCCCACGTCCAAAGACGTCACGTTTTTGAAGATGGATATCTCGGTAACGGCAGCAGCTGCTGCCACAACCGAGATATCCATCTCTTCGTGGGGCGGTCCTGTTAACGATAACGGCGGTCATCGCGGCGGATTCGCCGCGAGATCGCCGTTACCGGCGGCGGGAGAGGGTGCCCCCCCCTCCCGCCGCTCTCCCGCGCCCTCCGCCGCTTACCGTAGCCGTCGGTAGCGGCGGAGGCGATCGGGTCCGCTCGTTGTCTGTCCGGGGATGTGACTGAGGGAAAAAATGTCCCTCAGCCGTCCCCCTCTCTCTGCTGGGCGGAAGTGACGTCAAAACGTCATTTCCGCCCAGCGTCTTAAAGAGACATTTAATATGTTTACATTTTGACTTATTTTTTTTTTTTTTTTTTTTTTTTTTTTTTTGCATTTAAGCCTGAATATGAGATCTGAGGTCTTTTTGACCCCAGATCTCATATATAAGGGGACCTGTCATGCTTTTTTCTATTACAAGGGATGTTTACATTCCTTGTAATAGGAATAAAAGTGATAATTTTTTTTTTTTTTTTTTTTTTCAGTGTTAAAAATTATAAAATAAATAAAAATAAAAACCAAAACCAAAAAAAAAATTTTTTAAAGTGCCCCGTCCCGACGAGCTCGCGCGCAGAAGCAAACGCATACGCGAGTAGCGCCCGCATATGAAAACGGTGTTCAAACCACACAAGTGAGGTATCGCCGCGATCGTTAGAGCGAGAGCAATAATTCTAGCCCTAGACCTCCTCGTCATCTCAAAAAATGCAACCTGTAGAATTTTTTAAACGTCGCATATCGAGATTTTTAAGGGTAAAAGTTTGACGCCATGCCACGAGCGGGCGCAATTTTTATGCGTGACATGTTGGGTATCATTTTACTCGGCGTAACATTATCTTTCACAATATATAAAAAAATTGGGCCAAATTTATTGTTGTCTTATTTTTTAATTCAAGAAAGTGAATTTTTTCCAAAAAAAGTGCGCTTGTAAGACCGCTGCGCAAATACGGTGTGAGAAAAAGTATTGCAATGACCGCCATTTTATTCTCTAGGGTGTTAGAAAAAAAAATATATATAATGTTTGGGGGTTTTAAATAATTTTCTAGCAAAAAAAACTGTTTTAGTCTCGTAAGCACCGAATCTGAAAAACAGGCTCGGTAATGAAGTGGTTAAAGCGGAAGTTAGACTTTTGGGTGGAACTTCACTTTAAGTATTGTATTACTAGTACTACCATTCCTTGTTATATTTATGTCATGGGAGGCGATAGCCTTAATAAAGGTCAAAGATTTCCACCTTACCTCTCTAAAAAAGGAACAAAAACTTCAAACTACTTTGTCCTCTGAGTTGAAAGGAAAGATCTTATCTTTATTTCACACACTCTCTTCAGAAGAAATTAACTCTAAATTAAAAGCCAGATGGTACAACATATTGCTCAGATTACATCACGTTAATTCTATTAACCGCTTGCCGCCCGCCCTATTACAAATTGACGACGGCAAAGTGGTTTCAATATCCTGACTGAACGTCATATGACGTCCTCAGAATATTAGGCCGCTGCGCGCCCCCGAGGGCGTGCATCGTGGCGATCGTTGTTGCAGGGTGTCAGTCTGACACCCCGCAACACCGATCTAGGTAAAGAGTCTCTGACGGAGACTCTTTACCACGTGATCAGCCGTGTCCAATCACGCTGATCACGATGTAAACAAGGAGAGACAGTTATTGGCTTTTCCTCACTCGCATCTGTCAGACGTGAGTAGAGGAGAGCCGATCGGCTGCCCCTCTGATAGGGGGGTTTGTGCTGATCGATTATCAGCACAGCCCCCCCCCCAAGGATGCCCCACACTAGACCACCAGGGATGCCACTAGACCACCAGGGATACCCACCACCAGGTATGCCACCCTAGACCACCAGGGATGCCAATCAGTGCCCACAATGGATGCCAATCAGTGCCCACAATGGGCATCACTGATTGACAGGCATTGTTGTTTGGCACTGATTGGCATCCATAAGTAAAATGTAATACAGTACATCCGTGCCACCTATCAGTGCCCATCCGTGCCACCTATTAGTGCCCATCCATGCCGCCTATCTGTGCCCATACATGCCGCCTATCTGTGCCCATCTGTGCCGCCTATCAGTGCCCATCTGTGCCGCCTATCAGTGCCCATCTGTGCGCCTATCATTGCCCCATCAGTGCTGCATATTAGTGCCCATCAATTCCACCTCATCAGTGCCGCCTTATCAGTGCCGTCAGTGCAGCCCCATCAGTGAAGGAGAAAACGTACTTATTTACAAAGTTTTGTAACGGAAACAAAACAAAGCATTGGTTTTTTTAAATTTTCGGCCTTTAAAAAAAAAAATTGCAGAAAATAAAAATCCCAGGGGTGATCAAATACCACCAAAAGTAAGCACTATTTGTGGGAACAAACTGATACAAATTTAGTTTGGGTAAAGTGTAGCATGACCGCGCAATTGTCATTCAAAATGCAACATCGCTAAAAGCTGAAAATTGGTCTGGGCAGGAAGGTGTATAAGTGTATGGAAGTGGTTAAAGTAAACTGTTGGAGAGGTTGATCAATATTTGTCTTATTTGCCCATATCTGGTGGCACTGTCCCCCCCAAAATAGTCATACTGGTCAGAACATAGATCTTATTTACCTGATCTATAACATGCTTTTGTCTTCTACTAAACAGCCTCCTCCATATGCACATACAGACAATGGCTCGGATTCACATACATCGGCGCATATATATGCCGCCGCAGCATATCTCTTTTACGCTACGTCGACGCAGCGCAGAGAGGCAAGCATGGAATTCACAAAGCAAATGCTCCCAATGTTGCACCGGCGTAACGTAATTTCGAAGGCGTAAACCGGCGTAGGTGAAAGTGGGTGTGACCCCATGCAAATTATGGCCTGAGCGTGATGCAATGTTTTACGCCCGGTGTATCATGCGCCATGACACGGACGTATGCCCAGCACCCCTATGCGCATGCTCACAACTACGCCGGCGAAACTTCCTGAGATACGCCGGCCCACCGAGCACATAAATACACCCAGCCATATGCCCGTCCAGCGCAAAAGTACACCCGTTTGCTTGTTTTCCCCCTGGAGCACAGTACTTTTGCGGAGCCATGTCTGATGCTAAGGTGGACAAGGAGAGGAGGAAGAAAAATTTCTTCTTGGAAGAGAGGGATATCCTGACCTCAGCAATAGCCCAGTATGATGCCTACCTCCATGGCGCACAGAGTGCCAGGACCAGCAAGGTAAGGAAGAAGGAGATCTACCAGAAGATCACCCTGGAGATCAATGCTCTTGGGCATGAGACCAGGACCTCCTACGATATCCGCGTCACCGCCACGTCACCGCACCAGGAAGTAAAACACTTCCGCGCATGCGCCGAATCCATTCGGCAGCGGCGCGGCGGGGGCCGACATGTCTGCTGGTAAGTGTACTAACCAGCAGACATGTCGGGCGGACAGATTCCCACCGGATAGATTTCAAAGCATGCTTTGAAATCTGTCGGGTGGAGAAATCTGTCCGCTAGCCCATACACACGAGCGGAGATGTCTGCTGAAACGGTCCATCGGACCGTTTTCAGCGGACATATCCCCTCGTGTGTACGCGGCCTGAAGAAATGTCACCTTGCGACAATGTAAAGAAGTGAGTGTATATTTGTTGTCACCTCAAAATAACTCAACACACAGCCATTAATGTCTAAACCGCTGGCAACAAAAGTGATCTACTGATGAAGGCCAATGAGAGGCCGACACGCGTTTAGAGGGGAGGAGTCGTATCTGTGATGTCAGGCGAAGCACCGTGAGTCTAGATCTGCGGTGAATGAGCTGGTGATTTGATACATGCTGTTTTTATTGTTATTTCTTGTAAGTGTAACTTTTTAGGGGGGCTTTTTTAATAAATTCAAAAGCAGAGAACACTATGGTACTTGTGTTTTTTGTTTCATGTCCTGGATATATAAGTGGAATTGATTATTAAAAAGCGAATGGAGGAAGGTGGTGTTTGGAGACAATTTAAACGTTGATTACCCACACAGAGGTGCAGTCTGGAGACTGTAGGAATTACTACCATTAGTAAAGTGGATTGATCGTGGTGGACACAAGGAGTGAGTCTATGAGTTTTATACTCATCCTTGAGGTGAGCAGGCATTTTAGCAGGTGGTGGTATGCACTGAATATTGGATCCATTTAAATAGGATTTTTCACAGCAATGACAGCTTTGGAAACCTACATAACTGTTTTTTATAATTTATTTTCTTTTTTCATAAATTGTTTCATGGAATGTATAATTATTTGTTTATATACGATTTATAGATATGCAGAGCTGCACTATTTTCACAAAATATTGCAGTAGGTGTGGTGTATCACTATACGTGTTTAGCAGCTTTGTAGGCATTTTTGAGGGTTATATTTGTTTTTTTTTCTCATGTCATTATAGGAGTAATAAGTATTTTGGCGCCAATTGATTTTCTCACAATTTGCAAAAGTGAGTACACCCCTAAGTGAAAATGTCTAAATTGGGCCCAAAGTGTCAACATTTTGTGTGGCCACCATTATTTTCCAGCACTGCCTTAACCCTCTTGGGCATGGAGTTAACCAGAGCTTCACAGGTTGCCACTGGAGTCCTCTTCCACTCCTCTATGACAATATCACAGAGCTGGTGGATGTTGGAGACATTGCGCTCCTCCACCTTCCATTTGAGGATGCCCCACATATGCTCAATAGAGTTTAGATCTGGAGATATGCTTGGCCAGTCCATCATCTTTACCCTCAGCTTCTTTATCAAGGTAGTGGTCATCTTGGAGACATGTTTGAGGTCATTATTTTGGAATACTGCCCTGCGGCCCAGTCTTTGAAGGGAGGGGATCATGCTCGGCTTTAGTAGGTCACAGCACATGTTGGCTTTCATGGTTCCCTCAATGAGCTGTAGCTCCCAAGTGCCGGTAGCACTCATGCTGCCCCAGACCATGTCACTCCCACGAACATGCTTGACTGTAGGCAAGACACACTTGTTTTTGTACTCCTCACCTGGTTGTCGCCACACACGCTTGATACCATCTAAATCAAATACGTTTATCTTGGTCTCATCAGACCACAGGACATGGTCCCAGTAATCCATGCCCTTAGTCTGCTTGTCTTCAGCAAACTGTTTGCAGGCTTTCTTGTGCATTATCTTTAGAAGAGGCTTACTTCTGGGATGACAGCCATGTAGACCAATTTGATACAGTATGTGGCATATGGTATGAGCACTGACAGGCTGAACCCCCACCCCTTCAACCTCTGCAGCAATGCTGGCAGCACTCATAAGTCTATTTCCCAAAGACAACCTCGGATTTGACACTGTGCACGTGCGCTCAACCTCTTTGGTCGACCATGGTGAGGCCTGTCCTGGGTGGAACCTGTCCTGTTAAACCACTGTATGGTCTTGGCCACCATGCTGCAGCTCATTTTCAGGGTCTTGGCAATCTTCTTATAGGCTAGGCCATCTTTATGTAGAGCTACAATTATTTTTTTTCAGATCCTCAGAGAGTTCTTTTCCATGAGATACCATGTTGAACTTTCAGCGACCAGTATGAGAGAGTGAGAGCAATAACACCAGTTTAACACACCAGCTCCCCATTTACACCCGAGAACTTGTAACACTAATAGCAAATTGGGCCTAATTTGGAAATTTTTACTTAGGAGTGTACTCACCACTCACCTTTGTTGCCAGCAGTTTAGACATTAATGGCTGTGTGTTGAGTTATTTTCATGGGACAGCAAATTTACACTGTTATGCAAGCTGTACACTCACTACTTTACATTGTAGCAAAGTGTCATTTCTTCAGTGTTGTCACATGAAAATATATGATAAAATATGAGGGGTGTACTCACTCTTGTGAGATATATATACACATACACACACATTTACATATATATATATATATATATATATATAAAACTTTGTAACGCCTTGTACACTGCTGTCATGGGACTAGCTACAAACCACCTTTGTGCAATTAGTGGGCAGAGCTACCTACAGACCTCAGAAGCAAACTGCAATGTCACTGCAGTACACGTTAATAAAAATGCAGTCAGGCTGTGTGAGCAAACAGTGATGCGCCATTTTTGTAGAGGATTTCTCCCTGGGTTACCGGTCTCATGTTTCACAAAGCATAGGCTTTAGGGATGGCTGTGTGCCTGGGTGTAAACAATGAGACCGGTAAACCAGGGAGAGAGATCCTCTATCAATCATAACTACTACTACTGCTGCTGTCCGGAAGTACTAACTTGGGAGCCGCACTGAAAAGACATTGTAGAGTGGCAATGCAGCAGCCACAAAATCAACTGCTATTGCGTTGACATTAAAGCAGAGTTCCACCCATATAAAAGTCAGCAGCTACAAAAAGTGTAGCTACTGACTTTTAATAATCGGACACTCATCTGTCCCCCAGTCCAGCAATGTGGGCGTACGAAAACCTACTCCTCTCTAAGGTGCTGGCATTCTGACTGTGGGCACCCAGCTGTGGCTTCACAGCAGGGCACACACTGTGCATACGTGAGCCTCACTGCGATTGGCCAGGCAATCTTCTGGGACTGGTGACATGTCCCAGAATATTGCATTGAGGAGGGGGAACGGTGAACTTCCTTCCCGCGCCGCAGAGCACCGGGAGGAAGTGGGAGCTGGGTGCCTCTAAAAAGAGGGTATCCCCCCACTAAAACAATGACATGCCAAATGTGGCATGTCAGGGGGTCACCTTCACTTAAAGCGGAAGTTCAATTTTTGGGTGCAACTCCGCTTTAAGAAGAGGGAGGATATTAAAAACTGCAGGATCAACTAGGTATTTATCTAGATACAGTTGGGAAAATAATTATTTGATCCCTTGTAGATTTTGTAAGTTTTACCACTTACATAGAAATTAAGTGTCTATAATTTTTTTATCATAGGTATATTTTAAATGATAGAGACAGAATATCAATCAAAAATCCAGAAAAAAACACATGCCACAAATGTTAAAAATTGAGTTGCAGTTCAGTGAGTAAAATAAGTATTTGTTCCCCAAGCAAAACAAGATTTGGTGGAGAAACCCTTGCTGGCAAGCACAGAGGTAAGACGTTTTTTTTTAGTTGGTGACCAGCTTTGCACACATCTCAGGAGGAATTTTAGTCCACTCTTCTATACAGATCTTCTCTAAATCCTTAAGGTTTTTTGGCTGTCGCTTGCATGTTATACTTATCTGCTCTGTGCAAGAGCTTTGCACAGAGCAGCCCTGATCCTCCTCTTCTGGGGTGTCCCAACGGCACTTCTGGTTCCTCTCCTTTATCATGTGCCTCTAATCTCCTGAGTCCGGCTTCTATTTCCATTGACACAGACAGTGGGATTCTGCCCCGTCCCTGCGTCACTGATTTGATTGACAGCAGCGGGAGTTAATGGCTCCCGCTGCTATTAATCTGTCCAATGAGATGAGAGCCAGCAGCTGGAACCACTGGAACGAACAGGCTCTGGTAAGAAAAAGGTGCATTAAAAAGGTGAAAAATGTTGACTTTACAATCCCTTTAAATTGACAGGACAAATATGTGTACCACATGAGACAAGCAGGAATTTCCTCACTTTAAAAAGGTATTTATGTAGTGAAATATCCACCGTGGGACACAGATGACACAAAAAACATGTTGGGTGTAATAACCCTCACTAAGGCAGGCCAACCATGGTTTGAAGGAAAGAAATTTGCATGATTCTCCTTCCACCGAGCCATTGTCTGCTCCCAGTGGGAGGCAGGAGAAGCCAATCCCCGCTTTAGCATCCACTTGCGAATATTGCATGTGAATCTGGCAAGCTGGTTGGACCCAAGTTGATGGATTGTTCGACTTGGTACATTCAGCCTGTCCATAAACGGTTTGAATCTCGGCCAGTTCCTGCTGTACCGGCTGAGATTCCAACCATGCATGGCCAAGTCTTACTCTGTCTAAAATGAAAAATTTGTTCTACTTTAACTTCCAACTTTAAAAGAAAAGTACCCATAGGTCCCTTTCACACGGGGCTGTCCATTTAGACGGACTCCGCTTGCTCAGCAGGGATTGCTTCGTTGATAACCGCTGAGCAAGCGGGTGACAGGTCTGTCTCTGCTCACTGTGCAGGAACGGACCTGTCAGAGCTACGCTCTCCACAATGGGGGGAATTGGATGAAAACGGACCACCTGCCCGTTTTCATCCGATGACGGATGGAAAATAGGGTTTCCATCCATCTGGATCCAGCTGATCGGATGTCAGAGGACATGTCACCGCCGACATCCGTCGCTCCATAGACCTGCATGGAGCACCCATTTTGGTTTGTCTAAAAAACTGACAGGCAGAGATGAACCGTCCACCCGTGTAAAAGGGGCCTTAAAGTGTTATATCTTTAGAGGATTTCAAAAAGGGACTGCTGGACTAGCTGCATGGGTACTGACAGCTCAGCATCCCTGTCGGCAAGTAAAGTAGGGACCAGGGAAGGGGGGTGGTGGGGAGGGTGTATGGTGTTCATCTTTTTATTTTTTTTCTGTAAAAAGTACAGTTGTACTCTTCTACAAAAAAAAAAAAAAATTGACTAACTCTGGGAAATCTGTCCCCCCCCAGCAGATGGTGCTCCCCTGTGTTCTAGAGTTGGACTGTCCCTCAGGCCCCATACACACGAGCAGACAGATTTGTTCAGACCGATTTGAACAAATCTGTCTGCTGGGGACGTATTGGTTTGATCGTGTACACACGATCAAACCAAAATCCCTGCCGCATACGGCGCGCTGACGTTGACGCCGCCACGTCACCGCACCAGGAAGTAAAACTCTTCCGCGCATGCGTCAAAACCATTCGACGCGTGTGCGCGAAGACATGTCTGCTGGTTAGCGTACTAACCAGCAGACATGTCGGGTGGGCGGGTTCCCAGCCGACAGATTTGAAAGCATGCTTTCAAATCTGTCGGCTGGCCAAATCCATCGGCTCGCCCGTACACACGATCGAATCTGTCTGCTGGGACGGTCTGGCAGACCGTTTCCAGGAGACAGATTTGATCGTGTGTACGTGGCCTCAGTGTCATCATGTCCACTGCAGGACTATGGACGCTAATTTGGTCTAGACCTAAACAAGCAATTAACCCATGCATTGAGGAAACAGCCTCACTGTAAGGGATGATTTTTTAGTTACCTAGAGTTGGGTATTAAGGGTTCCCCCACCACCCTCTTAGCTAGTATTCCATAAATACTATGTCAGATGCAGTACAGTCCCCCTTTACACTAACCGATTTTTCTACTGCGCTTGGCAATGGGACTACAAGTTTTAAAGAAATAAACGCAAAATCCCAACTCGGCAGAGAAACCATAATGCATCCAAGGTCTACATTAGTATTTAAGTATATGCAAACATCATTTATTTCATTGGGTTTTTTCTGTCAGAGGCAACTTATATAATTCATATCACAGTCAGACTCTCTCTGTCCTGTTAGAAATATGCTGCATTGGCTGCTATGGCTACAGTTATGCCTGTGCCGATAGGCAATACTTTGAGTGGGAAAGTGGAAAAGAACCAATGTCTTTTAAATCTACTTTACATTACTGTGCTTGTACTGAATATGCACTTCACTGGTTTGGCACATTTCAGGAAACATTAATTTTTAACCTCTACCGTCCACAATTTTACAGCCAAAGGCAGAAGTAAATCAATGTTCCTTTGATAGTGAAAGACTTATCTGAAAGGACTTCCCAATTCCACTTTTGTGCCCGCACATATATGTAACAAAACCAGCCCCCATGCTTAAATTGATAGCCGGTGTAAGGCAGAAAGGAAGGCAGCCTGATTACTTTACGGTTCTTTTGCAAAACTGATGAGACAGCAAATGCTATTCAATCCCATTAACAAGACTAAGCACAGCTTTCCCCTCTCCCTCTTTTACTCCCTCACAAAAATATCCTCACATTCCTTACATGAGGATGGTGTGATACGCTTCCACAATTCGGGGAGATTGGAAATTACAGGACATCTGCAATGAAATTGGTTTTCTGTGGAAAACAGATGAATCACTTACTGCCAATGACTGGAAGGAAAAAGTACTTGTTTATGCCCTTCCGTAATGAATTTTTATGAGGTACAGTATGAAAAACCTTACTGCACACTTAAAGCTTCTAAAGATATAAGGTAATAGAATTCTGAATACTCCGCCGGAATTATTGAAAAATAATGCATTCACCTGCATAAAGGCACAATGCCAGGAACGTTATTTGTTTTCCTGCAACAAAATTAAAAAATACCTTTACGGAGTTAGACAAAACAGGATTTACAAATACACAACACAAAAATTCTGTAACGTCCAGATATTCTTGAGAAAATTATCCTAAAAAAATATTTGATATCATTAGTAATATTGCAAAAATAAATAGTTTATTTATGTGTTTAGTACCAGTATTTGTCAAAACCAACATTAATAATCATCAGAAATATCCACTGAAACAAAATCAGGTTGTTTTATTATAATTAATAAAATACAAGCTAGCTTAACGTGAGTTTTTAGGCACACCAAAATCTGCATTTAGTATATTCTTTTAACCTTAAATTAAAAGGGTCCTTAACACATCTTGAAATGCACTGGATTGTCTTTTGGGTTTTTCTGAACGGAATAACCATATCTGGTGTGGTGCTGCTTTCCTCCTATAAAGAACTGAATCATCCACAAGGCAACGGGTTTGGTGACTGTCCAGGGGGCTTGCCATAACGTTCCTACTGCTGCAATAAACTAGAGGGATAGCACAAATGGTCAAAGTTGTGCACCCGTTACTGATTTACAAGGAGCATGCACTTGTAGGTTGTCCGTTTCAGAGCTTATTGCAATCCTTATTAATGTTAGTTGAAGAGATTGGGGCCAAAGCTACTACTTTGCCTAGGGCTCCATTCTGCCTTAACCTGTCTTTGCCCCTATACTCCCTGGATTACATCCAAAACAACTCCTATAGACCCCTTTTGTATATTAAAGCTGCCTAACCAGGGCCACTGCACTCTAATTGATATATCTATATTCCTTACAGCAAAATCAAGGCAACTTTTGGATTGAGCAGATCTCACTTTTACCTTTCAGATAACAATAAAAATCTAGCTAGCATTGCAACATATTCCCACTCTATTCAAGGTTAACAAACAATTTTAGCTTTAGATATCCTTTAACTTAGCCCTGAAATGTAACCCTTTATCTGACCCTTAACTTTACCCTAACCTTATCCTAACCTTATCCTCACACATGCACTTTAAGTGGAAGTTTAGGCAAAAACTAACTAACTCTGCCACATTCAAGACTAATTTATCTAGCCCTGTAAAGCAAAAATTGCTGTACCTTTTCTGCAGGGGATCCAGTCCAGTCTCCAGGGGCAGATGCTGTGTGCAGGAGAGAACTTTCCTGGCTGTGGAGTGCCAGGGAAGTGACATCACCAATAAAGTTAGTATAAGGCTTCCCTTGTCCTGCACATGCTTACACACTGAAGCCGATGCTGACAGCTCAGGGTTGGACTCGACCAGAACAGGTAAGTACACCAATTTTTGCTTTACAGGACTAAAATAGATTAGTCTCAGAATGTGGCATAGAGTAGGATTAGAGTTAGTTTTTGTCTAAACTTCCAATTTAACCCTTAACACATACAACCCAGCCAAAACCTTTTTATTTGTTTAGATATAGTGTAGAGCAGTAGGAATTTCTATTGTTTTTTATTGCTGTTTTTGTCTCAGCCGGGGGGATTCTCTTTAATATCTTGTCCTGGTAACATGGAGCCACAGGGGCAAGAAGTGATAGCAAATCTCTCCAGAGGGGGCATAAATAGCAGAAACTTATGTTTTCAATGTAGCTGGAAAAGGTTAGAACATCTGTATTTTTATTGGGGCATCTGTGTCTTTGTGTCCTGGTCACCCACATTATCCTTATTTGTGAATGGTTATCATAAGCTAGAAAAGTGAGGAACCATCTCCTAAAGAAACTACGGACAGTTTTTAACCCTTTAGAGTAAGAAAAAGGTTTCAACTGGACTTGGGATTAATTATAAAGCAGAAGTAGATAATTAGCCACCTAAATTTCAACTCTAAGGCCCCATTCACACAGGCGGACTCTGTCGCACTCTGTCGCGACGGAGTCCGTCTTCTCCCACCAGCTTAGCGGGAGATCAGTCTGCAGATCTCCGCTGAGCCGACGGATGACAAGCTTCTCTCTGCTCACTGAGTGGGGAGGGGCTTGTTGGGCACCGCTGATCCCTTTGGAGCAATCTGATGAAAACGGACAGCATGTCCGTTTTCATCAGATCTTACCCGATCCGATCCGCATGGACGTGGACGGATGGGGACGTGCTCCCCATAGTCTGTTTTTAGCGAATCGGATGTCAGCAGACATGTCTCCGCTGACATCCGACGCTCCATAGGGATGCATGGAGCGGCCGTTCAGGTCCGCCGTCAAAACTAACAGGTGGACCCGAACGGTCTGTCAGTGTGAATGAGGCCTTAAACTTAATTTCTAGCCCTAATTCCTTCTAATCTGTGCTTATCCTTCCTTCTCAAAATCAATTCCTTCTTAATCCAGGATCATCACCAAAATAAATCTGCATGGCGGTACAGACATAAAGGATTCACTAGACTTCTGTACCAATGTCTGAATGACTGCTAAGAATTTCAGCACATCAGTCCTTTTTGCACAATCTTACGCAGTGCAGTATAGCCAAGTATTCAGTAGTCCAGCAATGGAGGTCAGGTCTTTCTGTCTCTAGGACTCTCCCAAGCCCTCACCCATACCAAACTCTTCATCACAAATGAGCTTGACCCACATTTTAAAGAAAGCACATTGGATCCTTCAAGTCTTGGGTGGAATATGTTTGTAAAGACAAGCTTATTTATGTTACTGTATATGTCCAACAGCTAACCACTCTATCATTTCTAATTTTATTTGATTAAGTTGAGTGAGTTAGGGCATGATCCCTTGCTGAGTCCCTATTAATCTCCTGTCAAGGGATTTACCCATAAGGGCAGCAGAACAGGCAGTTCTTTTCATATTTAGCATGGTGGCAAGTAGTGTTTAGGTTCTAAAAATGTCTCCTTCCATGAAAAAAAAAATGTGATAGTTTAAACAGCTTCCACCTAAATTATCCATACTTTTTTTTTTAACCTGACAGGGGTTAAGGTATTCCTATAAAGCTCCATGAGAAAACAGATTAAATCTAAAAATTTGTAGGGCTATGCATCGATGAGTGAAGGTCACACAGGTCAACCATGTAACAGCATCATAACACTACCTTATCCAAAATTTGCCCAGTATGCTCCGGGAGCTCAAGAATCAGAGTGCACATAGTATGCAAATCCTGAAACAGTCAGGAATCCCACCTCTACTCACAACGCAACGCAAAGACACACTGCATGGAAAGGTGAAGCACAGTGAAGGAATCCTTGGTTGTCACCAGAACTAGTATTCCCAGTGGAAGATTTTCCCTCTATTCCTGTTCTGGTGATCTGGTATTTTCTTTTATTGTCACTCTTAATGATAATAGTAAATAAGACAAACAGAGAGGATAAATCTTTGTAACGGGGAACAGACAGCTATAAAAACCTGACAGGTGTTCTAATCGCTCTTCACGCTATTCAAAACTAAAACAAAAAAAATGACTTTAGTTATATTTTAAACTGTGAGTGTTGGGAAGAGCTGTAAATAACATACATAATTTGCATGCTCTGAATAATAAAAGTCATTTTGCGCACTTGGAATCGTTTTTTGACAAGACAGTGGTAAATACTAAGTTGTAGATAGATTGGGGAAATATCGCGCTGCTTTAGGTAAATAATGTGAGCCGCTAAACACAGCTAATAGAAAACAATAAGCAAAAAATAATGTGGATAAAAAAATGTGTAGCGCTAAGTAAATAGAATATAAATAAATATATCTATGTGCTAAAAAATTGTATGTGATTAGAAAATGTGATCATAGAAAGAATATTTTGTGAAAAAATAACCAACTATACACAATAAAAAAGAAAAAATGACCAATGACCAGTGAACAAAATTAAATAGTCACTAGTATAAGAAATGAAATGTCCTGAACAAAAAAATTGCAATCGATGTCCAAATCCAAAAGCTATAAGTGTTCAATATAAACAAGTGATGTCCTCTATGCGCACTCTTGTGTGGTGATATAAAAAAGGAAGAAGACCTTCACCCAATAAAGCATGGAGGCTTACCAGATCAAGTGGACTCTGCCAGCTATACAGACTGGAGAGTCACATAAGCTTTGGATCATCCAGCGTGGATCGAAGCCTCATAGAACTGCCGGTGACAGGGATGTACGTCAGTATAGTAATCCGGGAGGGGGACTTCAGTTATCCAGGGCTTGATGCTCAGTAGGTATACGTTGAGAATGGTGTGCAGGAAAAAAGAAGGAGCAATAGTGTGATACCGTCACGGTATTAAAAGATTTAATAAGTAATGAACTTACATGGATCAGGATAAAAAAAGCGCGCTTGCAGTCATAATGTGGCGACAGTAGAATCTTCCCTGTGGGAAGATTCTACTGTCGCCACATTATGACTGCAAGCGCGCTTTTTTTATCCTGATCCATGTAAGTTCATTACTTATTAAATCTTTTAATACCGTGACGGTATCACACTATTGCTCCTTCTTTTTTCCTGCACACCATTCTCAACGTATACCTACTGAGCATCAAGCCCTGGATAACTGAAGTCCCCCTCCCGGATTACTATACTGACGTACATCCCTGTCACCGGCAGTTCTATGAGGCTTCGATCCACGCTGGATGATCCAAAGCTTATGTGACTCTCCAGTCTGTATAGCTGGCAGAGTCCACTTGATCTGGTAAGCCTCCATGCTTTATTGGGTGAAGGTCTTCTTCCTTTTTTATATCACCACACAAGAGTGCGCATAGAGGACATCACTTGTTTATATTGAACACTTATAGCTTTTGGATTTGGACATCGATTGCAATTTTTTTGTTCAGGACATTTCATTTCTTATACTAGTGACTATTTAATTTTGTTCACTGGTCATTGGTCATTTTTTCTTTTTTATTGTGTATAGTTGGTTATTTTTTCACAAAATATTCTTTCTATGATCACATTTTCTAATCACATACAATTTTTTAGCACATAGATATATTTATTTATATTCTATTTACTTAGCGCTACACATTTTTTTATCCACAGTGGTAAATACTAACACTTTGTGGTGGCTTAACACTATTCCAGTTTGTAAAGTGTCACCTCGTTAATGATAATAACAGTCTATTACATCATATATAATGTCAAAAAAGGGCTCAAAATGATCAATCAGGCTTTTGTGGGCAAGTGGAAAATTGTGGTCTTTCTTCTACATTGAGAAGAAAACGATAAGTTAAATGTTCAGACATAAAAAGACAACTCAAATAAAAACGCTGTTAGATTTCAAGGGACAACAAAAGTCACAATTAAGGGATATCCATAAAAAAAATGGCATTTCAGATGTAGAGTGGAGTTAATCTTCATAATTACTTTTGAAGGAAGATGACATAAGAACTCAACACCAATGTTTTCACCACTGTAATCCAGAGAACATATGAAAACTGGGAGACATCACTGTCGAGTAGTTCAGGGTGAGTATGTTTTGCAAAGTTTACAAAGTGTGAACTTCAGAAATTTCCACTTTGAACTCGAGGGGCTGCAGACTGTGTACTTGAGTGCTACACTTAGGGCATGTGAAATACATATCAGCCATGTAATTACTTTTAATACAGTAGTAGCAGAAGACATGGCTACAGCCAATGGTATGTGGCATTGTTGGCCATTCCCCACACAAGCAGCATTCCTTACAAAGGACCACTAGGGATGGATCAGTAAAAGATAGCCCTTTGACTGGCTTAAACCAGGAAAACATCTTTGATTTTAGTTTGTGTGTATTGATCAGAGGCAAAAGGAAGATCAGAAATTCGGCAAATCCATGCCACAAAATTTCTCTATTCATGTACTCAAACCCAACCTGCCGAATAGTTTGAGGCTTGCTGAATACTGACCGGATTCTTAAAAGGCGTTCAACCAGTGTGGCAAACTTTCCTTGCTGCAAGAAAACCAAGAAATTAAGCAGTCCACAAATCTTCAGGAGGCCAGACACAACATTAATAAAGTACTTTGTTCTCTGAAAAGATGACCCAAAAGGGTGATTACTAAATAAGTCATAGGACCTTTCTTCCAGCCATTTTCCTCCAACTGTAAAAAGTGCAAACCATAATTTTTGCTGCTTATTAAGTGGCCTGTATGTTTTAGTTTGAGACATGTCATTTTTGTACTGAATGCTCAAAATCGACTGACCAACAGTAGCGTTTTTGGAGTATACTGTATACCTCCATAAGAACAGCCATAAAAACGCTTTTATCTCTGGTTCAAAGCGACTCAAAAGTCCTGGTTTGAAGCCTTGAAAACAGCTGTTAAATTGAGACCAGATTAATTGCTCCAATGCCTTGTTTAATTCAATAGCATCCAGTTGACTTATTCTTAACACGGGATTTATGTCTTCCATATTGTTTTCCGCCACAGCCATTTCTCCTGCTGGAAAATAAATCTGGTTATTTAACATGCAGAATATTTATCTAACCAATAACAAGAGCTTCTAATTCAAAGCACTAAAGACTTGTAATAACTAACATCTATCTATTCTCATCAGGAATATCTCCTATTAAAAATAATCAGCTTAAGTCTGCATTATACAGAGAACATGAAAAGGTAGTATTCATATACACTGAACCTAAACCCCTTCACTGTAAAGTTATTCACAAAATATAGTCAAAGTGTACATTTTGTAAATATAAGCCCTGTTAAAAACACATTGGTTTCATATGTACTTGCTAGTGAAGTGCATGTAGGATTTACCTGTGTTATAAAGTCCAAGATCTAAGTCTAAATATAAGGGGTCATTTATTTAGCAAGAAATTTGACACGCAGCAAACATTCACTGCGGGTGAATCTTACTAGTGCAAGTGTTTAAAATTACAGCAATTGATTCACTACCAGTACATGTTTGGTAAAAGTCATAATTATGATCATCTGACTCTTTACCTACAACAGTATTTCTTGCATAGTCTTATAACGCAGTTTGGCCAAAACAGAAATTCGGGGCCCCAGCATCTTTAAAGGGGTTGAAAAGGTTAATTTTTTATTTTCTTTTATACCAAGAAGAATATTTTCTAAATATGTTCCTTTAACCACCTAAGGACCGGACCAATATGCTGCTAAATGCCCAGAGGCATTTTTACAATTCGGCACTGCGTCGCTTTAACAGTCAATTGCACAGTCGTGCGACGTGGCTCCCAAACAAAATTTGCGTCCTTTTCTTCCCACAAATAGAGCTTTCTTTTGATGGTATTTGATCACCTCTGAGATTTATTATTTTTTGCGCTATATACAAAAATAGAGCGACATTTTTGAAAGAAAAATCTATCTCTTTTACTTTTTGTTATAAGAAAAATCGAATAAACTAAATTTTAGTCAAACATTTAGGCCAAAATGTATTCAGCCACATGTATTTAGTAAAAAAAAAAAAAAAAAAAAAAAAAAAAATCGCAATAAAAAAATAAATGATCTACCTAGCGGCAACAGTGACACTAATACAGCGATCAAAAAAATTATCGCTTAGTGACACTGGCAATAGGGGGTGAAAGGGTTAACTAGGGCGGTGATCAAGGGGTTAAAACTTTATTGGGGGGGGGGGGGTACGGGGGCTACCCTTGACCTAACACTAACTGCCTGTCACAGTAAATGTCACACTGACACTAAATGCAGTGATCAGTAAATATATGATCACTGCATTCAGTGACACTGTGACAGGGGGGTGGGGGTTAAATGTGCCTACATGTCCTGGTGTCAGTGTAGTGCTGTGCAGACTCACTGTGTGATGTCTTCTCTCCTCAGCGGCGGTTGAAAATACCGCCGAGAGGAGAGATTACATCACTTTACACAGGAAGAGGGCGGGGGAGGACGCGCATTGGCTGGGAGCGATCCGGGGGGCGGACAAAAACAAACAGCCGCCCCCTCATCCCGGATCGCTCGCACAGCCACAGGAACCGCCGCAAGTACCGGGGGGGGGGTCCCGATCGGACCCCCGACCCACGTCTAGGCAGAGACGTACAGGTACGCCAATGTGCCTGTACGTGTCATTCTGCCGATGTAAATGTACATGCGGCGGTCCTTAATGGGTTAAGCTAGTGCATTGTTGGTTTACTTACATTTTCCTTAGATTTCCCTTATAAATGTTTTGTTTTTCTTGTGTCTGAATTTCTCACTTCCTGTTTTTTCTGAGTAAGCTTGCACCCATCATCCATGGAGGTTAGTCAGCCAGAACAGCTTACTGAGGAGGACCAGGAAGTGAGAAATTCAGACAAAGGGGGGCGTGGCCTGGAACGGCATGTGAGAGGACGTAGCTCTCACAGCTCCTGACCGCGATCCCGTACCGATCCTCCCTCAGCCAAGCCACAGGTCCACAGAGACTATATGCTGAATCCCACTGATCCCGGGACCTCGGGGGAACCTCCGCCGGCTCTCTGCACGAGGGGAATGGTCAGGAAAGTACTTTGAGCCGGGTCCCGATTTCCAAGATGGCGCCGCCGCGCTCTCAGTGAAGGGGACTCCACGAGGCGCTGACAGGATGAAGGAGCACGGATCCAAGCAGCAGAAGCACACAAAGTCTCAGGGTAAGGAGGCCCCGAAGGACATGCTGTACTACGCCCAGAAGCTAAATGGGCTAGCGGGGACAGATACCGGTGGGCACCCCAAACACAGTGACTTTGACTTGAATGAGACTCAGGCCCTGGCGGCCATCTTTACTGAACACAGTGATGGTGAGGAGACTGATTTGCCTAACTTGGGGGCCCGGGGCCCGGGAGATGCTGCTGCACCAGCGGCTGCCCAACCCACACTGGCTGACATACTGAGGGCTGTTAATCTGGGCAATGCTTCAGTTAATACTGTGAGGGAAGAACTGTCATTGCTGCGACAGGACTTTCAGAAAATGAGAGCGCACCACGGCTGTGGAAAGCAGGGTGAGCGAGATAGAGGACCGCATGACCCCCATAGAACGGGAGGCCAAAGCCGCATATCAACTGGCGAGGGAGGCCACTGACAGGGCTGAAGATTTTGAAAATCGCCTCAGGAGGAATAACGTGCGCATTGTGGGTCTCCCTGAGAAGGTGGAGGGCAGGGACCCCACTGCCTATGTGGAGGGGTGGTTGTTGGACATATTTGGGAAGAACTCGTTCTCCCCCCTCTTTGCAATTGAGCGTGCCCACCGAGTCCCAGCTCGCCCTCCCCAAGCGGGGGGGCCGCCCAGGCCGATGCTGGCGAGATTACTGCATTACAGGGATAGAGAAACAGTGCTGCGAAAGAGAAAGAGCTAACATACAACATAATGGGGCCAGAGTGTCCTTCTATCCTGACTTCTCAGCGGAGGTACAAAGACGCAGAGCTAAGTTTATTGATGTGAAACGCAGACTCCGACAGCTGCAACTATCATACGCCATGTTGTACCCGGCTAAACTGCGAGTGATTGTGGAAGGGCAGGCGCAGTTCTTTGAATCCGCGAAAGATGCTGCTACATGGCTAGACCGGAATGAACAACCCCTAAGACGCCGGCTGCGAGAAGGAGCGGAGGAGGGGTAGTACTGCCCAGGCCCATAGCGGGACCCCGACCCGCCAGCAAGCTGTTTGAAATTATGGTCTGAGAAAGAAGTCTAATCTTGTGTTATGTTTATTCAGTTAACCTCTGGCTGAGGGACATTATATTGCTATAGATCAAGACGAGAGCTTCAGCAATCTTCAACGGCGAATTGACTACACGTGACTTGTTTTGGCTTCCGGAGTTTGATAGGAATGCCTTATGCCGGACCCGCCCTGTTGGCTGGGTCTAGAGCTACAGAGTTGATGTGGGCTGCGATTTGAGCCCTTTTTTCCTTTTTTTCTCTGTTACTTTTCTTTGTTCACATTTTTGAAAGGTGGCTTTTCAGCACGGCTATTGCCACAGTCAGCATGGGCAACGCACACAACTGGTGGATGACTCACCACTTCTTGCTGACAGTGGTTCCTGGACTCTTACAGCTAATGGAGGTACACTTGCTTGTCACTAACTTTTGCTTTCCAACATGACAGAGGTACCCATAGTGTCGTGGAACGTGAGAGGACTTCACTCCCCACTTAAGAGAACAATGATAAGTATGTGCCTTAAAAAATTTCACCCAGGGATTTTTTGTTTTCAGGAAACGCACCTCACGGTGGACACTATTGGCTGCTTACGGTACAATTGGGTGAATGGCGCCTACCACTCCACTCACACCTCCTATTCCAGGGGTGTGAGTGTCCTGGTGCATGGCTCCTTGGATTTTCAAGAACTGGACAATAGCATTGACCCTGAGGGGCGATATGTATTTCTTTACTGCAGGTTGGGGGAGCTGACGTGTATTCTTGCATGTGTGTATATACCGCCCCCGTTTGCGGCGACGGTGCTGCGGGCGCTGATTGCCTACTTGGATGGCAAGCCTGAGGTGCCGCTGCTGGTGATTGGGGACTTTAATTGCTGTCTGGACCCTGCGCTGGATAGACACCCGGCCACAGGAGCCTCTGCCCTCTCCAGGGGTACACCCTGTTGCAAGAGGTTGGCTGGGTGGATGTCTGACGACAGCGGAATCCGGGAACTAAGCAATATTCCTGTTTTTCTAAATCGCATGGCAGTTTGTCTAGGATTGATCTGGGGGTGGGAAACGCACACGTGCTCCCGTATGTCTCCAAACTGGAGTACAGACCTCGCAGTGTGTCGGATCACTCCCCATTGATAGTGCATTTGTTGACCTCTCAGCCCACTGAGCTCCTTAGGGCCCCCTGGAAGTTCAATGCCTTTTGGTTAAAACTATTTGAGTCCCCTGAGGCCATAGAGGATAATATACGTAGGTTTTTCAATGCTCAGGATCCGCGGGGTTCCTGTACACAGCAATGGGAGGATTTCAAAGGGTTCCTTAAAAAGACTTTGGTCACAGAAATTAACAAGGTTAAGAAGGCCTCATCTGCTTTTGTGCTGGAGCTGGAGGAAAGGGTGGAGGTTCTGGAGGGGCAGTTTGTCCTGGACCCCTCCGATTCGGCCAGGGAGGAGTGGCAGGCTGCTCAATCTGCTTATGAGCGAGTGCTCTCCTCTAGGGCCGAAAAGAAGGGGTTCTTCTCCAGGCAGGCATTTTTTGAGGAGGGGGAGAAAACTGGGCGTATGCTTGCACGAATAGCGAATTCACAACAGAGGTCCCCGGCTATAGGAGCCATAAAATCCAAAGCTGGGCCCATTGTCAGCACACCCAAACTTATTATGAAGGAACTGGCGAGGTTTTACGAAGAATTGTACTGCCCCGGTGCGGCCTATGCAGCGGCCGACCTGGAGCGGTACTTGGGTGGGCTGGCATTCCCTAGATTGACGGCAGAGCAGAAAGCGGGGCTGGATGCACCCCTTACAGTGGAGGAACTTCAGGGAGCGGTGGGGCTCTTTCCCAATTGTAAGGCCCCGGGGGAGGATGGGATTCCCATGGAGGTCTATAAACAGCATGCGTAAGTTTTGTTGCCAAGGATGCTCCGGGTGTTTAATGCGGCCCTGGGGGACGGAGTGCTTTCGGCCTCCATGGCAAAGGCCAATATTGTTTTGCTTCTTAAACCGGGCAAAGATCCGGTCGAACTAGGCTCCTACAGGCCGATCTCGTTGCTACAATGTGACATAAAAATCCTGTCGAAGGTGTTGGCGCTTAGGTTGAACGCTGTCATAACGTCCTTGATACATGGTGATCAGGCGGGGTTTATGCCAAATAAGTCCACTGCCATTAATATCAGACGGTTATTTCTAAACATGCAGTCCGACGCAGACAATGTAGGAAGCAGGGCTCTGCTTTCCTTAGATGCCGCTAAGGCATTTGACAGCATTGACTGGACGTATATGTGGGAGGTGTTGTCGCGATTCGGGTTTGGAGATAGATACATAGCTTGGGTCAGGTTGCTCTACAGCCGCCCGGAGGCCGCTATCAGGGCCTTTGGGTGTCTGTCTCAGGGCTTTGCGTTGGGGAGGGGGACGAGGCAAGGTTGCCTGTTGTCCCCTCTCCTCTTCGCATTGGCCATTGAGCCCCTCGCCATGGACATTAGGGCCAATCCGGGTATAGTTGGGTTTTGCTATGGCCCCCTGCAGGAGAAAGTGATGCTCTACGCGGACGATACCTTGCTCATGCTGGGAGATACTGACACGTCTCTGCGGGAGGCCATGGCAACTATTGTGAGGTTTGGGGTGTACTCGGGCCTACAGATTAATTGGACGAAATCGGCCTTGCTGTTGCTGGACGGGGGTGCCACGCAAACGGTGACATCGTCCTGCCCCATACCAGTCACGGCCTCCTTTAAGTACCTTGGAGTCTATGTAACGGCCAACCCCAGGGATTTTAACCATTTGAACATATCTCCCTTGCTTCAGAGGTTCCGTGAAAGGGTTAAATCATGGAATAATCTCCGTATATCAGTGGCGGGCAAGGTGAACTTGGTAAAGATGATTTTAATGCCACAGCTGCTTTACTGTCTCCACAATGCCCCTGCGGTAATTCCTCTTAAAATCTTTAGCATAGTAAACTATCTTCCGGTCCCTGATCTGGAAAAATAAGACGCCCAGAATCAAACTCGAACATCTGCAGAGGCCCAAGGACAGCGGCGGGCTGGCATTGCCCAACCCGTGGTTGTATTATCTTGCGGCGCAGCTGCAACACCTGGTGGGGTGCTTCGGGGGGGAACCGGCCGGTTCCTCAGGTGCACTGATGCTCCGCACGGTGGGTAATGGGCCCATCCCCATGGCACTGGAGGACCTGGCCTTTGCCAAGCCCAACAAGACGTACCCGACATACAATCTTATACAAAAAGTATGGAATAAATGTAAATATATTTAACATGCTGACGGGTACACTGAATACAGCCCCCTCTGGCATAACGATACTTATACAGAACTGGCTAAATTGCAGATCGGGACTGGGTGGAAAGGCTATGGGATCACACATATTAAACATGTATTTAGGAATGGGAGGCTTAGGCCCTTCGCAGATTTGCGGGCGGAGTACGGACTCCCGCCCTCAATGCTGTTTCAATATATACAGCTCCAGCACGCAGTGAGAGCCCAAAGTAGGTCCTCTGAGTGGCATTTGTCGCCAGCCCCGGTGTTTGATCTCCTAGGTGATGCTGTGACCTCGAAGGGATTTATTTCTCAATGCTATGCCATCCTGTTACAACACTTCCTGGGTCAGCATCCAGTCCTGGTGAGGGAAAAATGGGAGAGGGACGTGGGACAACTAGATGGTGAACAATGGGAGGAGATATTTCAAGGGGTGAGCTCCTGTTGCCTGAATGTGGCTCAGCGACTAACCCAGCTATACATTATTTTTAGGGTGTACTATACACCACATAGGATGCAACTGATGGGGATGCAAGCAGATGACACGTGCACTAGATGTAAGAGGGACCATGGCGATCTCATACATCTCCTGTGGAGGTGTCCCAAACTGCACAAGTATTGGACTGAGGTGGTGAGCACTGTTAACTCGGTGTTCGGGCTATCCGTGCCTGTGGACCCCAGGGTATGTTTACTTGGTGTGTTGGAGGAATATGTGGAGGAGGTGTACACAAGGGAAGCGGTGCATAGGGTGCTATTTCAGGCCAGGAAATTGATTATGGTACATTGGAAATCTGAGACCCCTCCGACCTTGAAGGAGTGGATTGATAGGATGGGCGATATGATACGCATGGAGAAGCTCATTTACCAACACAGGGGCAGTAACCGTAAATACGAAAACCTTTGGGCTCCGTGGCTGGATACACCGGGGCTTTCGCCGGTGGACCTGGTCATGGACAGACTATTGGGATTGAATATGGGATGAGTGCTGTAATGTGCGGGGATGCATATTTTGGCGGGAGGGAAGACAGCTCAGTGAGTGTAATGTCATACTGTGTTTGCCTTTTGAGAAGTGTACTTATGGTTTTGAAGTGCAATGTTGAATGCCATATGCTGTATAACACCTTTTCATCAATAAAAACCTTTTTGTTGGATAAAAAAAAAAGAAATTCAGACAAAGAAAAAAAACATTTAGAAGGGAAATCGAAGAAAAATTTAAGTGAGCCAACAATGCACTAGCTTAAAAAAGGAACCTATTTAGAAAAAAAAAAAAACCTTTACAACCCCTTTAAAAAAAAAAAAAAAAAACACACAACACTGCAGCTTGAACTGCGATAATTAACCGATCTCTGGCCGGGTTTCGCGCAGATTCAACTATTAAATCGATCCAACAATGTCCCTTTATGGGTTAGAACGATGCCCAGCATTATTAAACCCCCTTACTGTGAGCCAATGCTGTAATGAGAGCCTTTAGCATTTAGGATCTATTTACAGCCATGGGAAGAAGAAAGTGTAGAGGACCTGTGTGTCCATGAACCAAAGACAATGGTAAAAAAGGGCACGCATACAGATTTTTTTTTTAAAAAGAGAAGTATGGAAGTCGCCATAACAAAAAAAAAAAATCATACTAAGATGGCTACAGCACAGATCCTAGCTACAACTTTCCCTCACTGCCTCGGAGAGCAAGAAATGACCAAACATCTCTGATTGCTCAGCTCTCGGTCCTCAGGCTGGAGAGAGCCGTCAGTCAGCGGCTCTCTGCTCTGCCCCACCAGCATTCACTAGAGCACTGGGCTGTGGAGGGGGCGGAAGCTGGCTGTCAATCACTAAGAGGCTGAGCTAGCTGTCAGTCTGGGCTTCTGAACGGATCCTGAGCATATGGTGGGATCATCTCAGAGCCTGGACTAACTGCACTTTTGTAACCCACAGGAGAAGTACAGCCAAAAAAGCTTTAATCACCCATTTTCCCTTCATCCTGTTCAAGCTTTCCAGGGTGGCATTTTCTCCTTCAAAATGCTGTGCCTACTGATCAGTCAGAATTCCCCTTTTGCACTAATGAAACTCCTGAGCAGTATTGCAAAAACTATTGCACCTGCCTCACAATGTGACCAATTTGCACTAGGAATTATGGCAAGCCCTGAGGAGAGGATGCATGCCAATCTAGGCAGAAATGTCAGGGTTTGTAAATATAGCACGCGTATAGATTTTGGGGTGCCTGGGATATAGCAAGTAAAGTTATTTGCGGGTACCATGAATAAAATGTCAGCTATTTGAAACTTTGTTGTTGTGACAGGTTCAATTTAATACATGGAGCAATCAAAATAATTTGAGATATTTGCATTTAACCACTTAAGGACCGCCTCACGCCGATCTACGTCTGCAGAGCGGCCCGACTGGGCATATTCACATACCTGTACGTCTCCTTTAAGATACCCAACCGTGGGTTGCACTTGCGACCCGGTCCTGAGCTCCGTGATCGTGGGACCCAATCGCCGCTGGTGTAGAAGAATACGTATCGGCCTAAACTAAGGAAAAACATTTTTTTAAAAAATATTTTTGGGGGGATATTTATTATAGCAAACATTAAAAAATATTGAATTTATTTAACCACTTGCCGACCAGCCGCCGTCATTCTACGGCGGCAGGCCGGCTCTCCTGGGTGAGACCACGTAGCCGGGCACACGCGATTGCTCGTTACAGAGCAAGGAACGGTAGCTATGTGTGTAAACACAAAGCTCCCGGTCTTGTCAGCGGGGGAAACGCTGATCTTTTGTTCATACAATGTATGAACAGAAGATCAGTGATTTCCCCTAGTGAGGCCACCCCCCCCCACCCCCATACAGTTAGAACACACCACGAACACACGTAACCCCTTCCCGCCCCCTAGTGTTAACCCCTTCACTGCCAATGGCATTTTTTTAGTAATACAATGCATTTTTATAGCATTGATCGCTAAAAAAATGGCAATGGTCCCAAAAATGTGTCAAAAGTGTCCGCCATAAGGTCGCAGTACTGAAAAAAAAAACCTGATCGCCGCCATTACTAGTAAATAAAAAAATATTAATAAAAATGCCATAAAACTAACCCCTATTTTGTAAACGCTATAACTTTTGCGCAAACCAATCAATAAATGCTTATTGCGATTTTTTTTTTACGAAAAATATGTAGAATACGTATCGCCCTAAACTGAGGGAAACTTTTTTTTATATATTTTTGGGGGATATTTATTACAGAAAAAAGTAAAAAATATTGCATTTTTTTCAGAATTGTCGCTCTATTTTTGTTTATAGCGCAAAAAATAAAAACCGCAGAGGTGATCAAATACCACCAAAAGAAAGCTATATTTGTGGGAAAAAAGGACGCCAATTTTGTTTGGGACCAACGTCGTACGACCGCGCAATTGTCAGTTAAAGCAACGCAGTGCCGAATCGCAAAAAGTGGCCTGGTCCTTTAGCTGCATAATGGTCCAGGGCTAAAGCCTATACCCTACTTTAACTGTAATAAAATGGAAGACTGTTTCAAATACTTTCTAAAGATGGTACAATATTTGTACAGATTTTAAAAAGCTGCGTGTCAGACTGCTAGCTGGCAATGTAACCAAAAAAATATTCCAGTACCAGCAAAAGTTGGGATCATTTCTAAAAAGCTCAGCAGGTGCACAGTTTTTAAATGTCCTACTCGTATTCGCCTGACTTCCGAATTTTGACATGATTTTATCATCCCCTGCTCAGAACAGCCACAGATAGCTGACCCCATGCTTGCAGGGCCCAGCAGAAACAAGTAACAAAAGACCATCTTCTGCAGGTGGGCTCAGCTATTGTACTGTGATTATCTGATAAAAGAATAAAACCGTTTGGTGGGGTAACTCAAGGACTATTTATACAATCCTCCACTCTCTGCTACCTATTGACATTCACTCGACGTCACATGAATATCATGTTGTAACAAAGAATGACCCCAGATCCACAGACAAAACCTGAGAACAAAGCGAGGTTCCCTCTCCTGAGGTCACTGCACGAACAAAAAGAAGAGTCAAACTACTGAAGCCAAATTGTACACATGCAGAAAATGGAGAGGCGATCCCAATACAGCCAAATGCCGAATTGTATTCCCCCCAGACCAATTTAAGTGAGCACCCTGCAAGAAAATGCTACGCAATAGAATGTTTGCTGGATTACATTCTCCTTTATGTCTTAAAACCTTTGTTCAGAGATGTATATGAAAGAAAAGGAGATACGATTAACTCTATCACTGTGACTTTATTTTGGTTGGGGGTTTACTGGCATGTCAGAAAAAGTGGGCCAATGTAAAGATTAAATCAAGTAAACTGTTTTGCAGAAAGAACAGCTAGAAGAACACATGCAGAGATGACACAGACACTGATTTGACACCAAACCCCCCCCCCCCCCCCAAAAAAAAAGGTTAAATTAGCATTTTTTCCCCCAAATTACAGCTTCCTATGTACCAATAAACACAAAATTTCCAAAAGTATTGGGACACCAAGCTTTACACGCCCATGAACTTTAATGGCAACCCAGTTTTAGTGCGTAAGGTTCAATATTGAGTTGGCCCACCCTTTGCAGTTATAACAGCTTCAACTTCTCTGGGATGGCTGTGCACAAGGTTTAGGAGTGTGTCTATAGGAATGTTTGACCATTCTTCCAAAAGTAAACAAATACAGATGGTGCAGCGCTCAAATAAAAATATATAATAAATAAAAAGTCCATAAAAAGTGCAATACACCTCCAGTGAGTGCAAATGATGACAGACAGATGACTGTGTAAGTAGCTTCACACGTGCTTAACACAACTCCACCACCACACAAATGGCCACTCACCTCACCAATTGGACCCTTTTGGTTATAGAGGGTCACATGCACTTTATATATAGTAGATTTAAAGAGATTGTACTATCAGAATGTGTAATGCATGGTCACTTTTAAACACCTAAAATGAACTACTCACGCTTTTGTGCCATTAATTGTTAAAGGCACACCGAATGCAGATGCAAACACGCATTTTGTTACACACACACAAAAAAAAAAAAAAAAAAAGATAAAACGCAGCAAAAAAATAAATGAAAACCTGCAACCCTGAGGGTTTTTAACACCTTCCAACCCAGCCTATAGTGGGATGAGGGCTTTAACATTCTGACTGGAAATCATATGACGTCCTTCAGAACGAGCAGCTCCACTGAGGGTGCACAGTGATCAGTGGTGAGGTGTGTCCCTCGAACACATCACCGATCATGGTAAAGAGCTTACGACGTAGGTTCTTTGCCATGTGATCTGCTGTGCCCAATCACTGCTGATCAAGGTGTGAATAGGAAATGTCAGTTATTGGCATTCCTCTCCTCAAACTGACAGAGCATAAAAAGAGCTGATAGGCGGATTTCCTCCGTGGGGACATCTGCATTGATAATCAGCGTCCTGATTATCAGTGCAGTACCATCAGTGATGCCTTTCGGTGCCCATCAGTGATGCCCTTCGGTGCCCATCAGTGATGCCTTTTGGTGCCCATCAGTGATGCCTTTTGGTGCCCATCAGTGCCTCCTCATCATTGCCGCCTATCAGTGCTGCATAATAGTGCCTCCTTATCCGTGTCCGTCAGTGCAGCCTCATTAGCGCACATCAGTGAAGGAGAAAAATGACTTATTTACAAAATGTTATAAAAGAAACTAAGAAAAAAAAAAATATATATATATATTTTACTGGAAATGTGTGCCCTTCCACTGCGGTGCTCTATGCTGACATTGATGAGTAAAAGCCGCACCGCTCAACATACCTGTTTTCAGACAGATGTTTATTGCTAAAAAACAGAAGTGTGTCTGCCCGGGTCTATTACCAAGTATACAAGGCAAGTTTTGGAGCCCACTGTACTGCACAGTCACATTTAGACATGCAGTGCAACTGCTGCAACAGAAAAGTGGAGCTAAGCTGACCATACATGCTGCAAAAGTCATCCGATTCCTAACAAATTGGCTACAATTTAAGCTGTGAAGGAGCCAGGCAAAAAAAAATTGTTAGCGGCTTTTTGTATTTTAAGATAGCGCAGTATTTTTTCTTTTTCGGAAAAATTGACAGAAGAGTGCATTCTACATCCTAGTAGTTTAGGCTCCCCCATTTACAATTTTTAGAGGGAATGGGAGAATTGATTTCTCTCATTCAGTACACAGGGCTGAATGACAGCTCAGTAGATTGCTTTAAGAAAGGCCTGGATTCTTTCCTAAATGTACATAATATAACGGAGTACTAAGATGTGTAGGTAAGTTGATCCAGGGTAAATCCGATTGCCTCTCGGGGGATCAGGAAGGAATTTTTTCCCCTCCTGTAGCAAATTGGATCATCGCTCTGCTGGGGTCTTTTGCCTTCCTCTGGATCAACTGTGGGTATGGAGTTGGGTGTATGGGATTGTACTGTGTTTTTTATTTTTTTGTGGTTGAACTGGATTGGACTCTGAAGGACCGTTTTCATCAGTCAAAACCCATCGTGTGTGGCACCCATAGGTTATTTAACCATCGGTTAAAAAAAGCAAACTTGCTTTTAAATTTAACCGATGGATTGATAACCGATAGATCAAAACCGATCGTTAGTATGCAAAACCATTGGTTAAAGATCCTTGCATGCTCAGAATCAAGTCGACGCATGCTTGGAAGCATTGAACTTCATTTTTTTCAGCACGTCGTGTTTTACGTCACGGTGTTCTGACACGATCGTTTTTTTAACTGATGGTGTGTAGGCACATCAGACCATCAGTCAGCTTCTACGGTTAACCTAAGACAACTGTCCTTCAGACCGTTCTCATCAGATGGACTGATCGTGTGTACAAGGCTTAAGACTAAGTAAGGCTATTCATACAATGAATGTCTAACAGAATATCTATTTCTGAGACTTTAGCTGGGCTTTATAGATGCCAACTCCAGCACCATCATCCAAGTTCACCACCTAGAAAGTTACAGTAATGTTTTTTTTTTTTTTTTCCCCCTACGGAAAAAGTCTTACCTTTACTAAAATAACAGGGTTAAAAAGGAATCTGGAGGACAATAACTTCTTTAATAAGACACCTGAAAAAGAAACATAAGGATTATTCAATATGATAAAACATCCTTATTGTGAAGAGTGGCAAAAAAAAATTCTGTCTAAATATTTGGTGCTAGTAATTTTCAAGAATGTTGCAACATTTATATTTGGCACCTTAAGGCCCTTTCACACTAGCGGACCGTATATCCGCTTTTTCATCCATCCGTTTGCGGATGAAAAAGGGACATACATTGGTCCCTATGTGATTCCCGACACCCGTAATTGTCTGCCTCTGCAAACATCTGATTTTGCAGACGGAAGAAAACCCTATTTTTTTCTTCCATCTGCAGAGCGGATTGGATGAACACGGACACACAGTCTGTGTTCATCCGCTCTAGGGGAGAGTGGAGGAAAAACAGGTCGGTCTCTGCACAGTGTGCGGAGACCGCCCGGTCATCCGACGACTCAGCAGGGATTTATGCAGCAATCCCCGCTGAGCTTTCGGACACACGGAGGCGGATCAATACTGATCCGCCCCGTGTGAAAGGGCCCTAAGAGTTAATACTTTTTGTATGATTTCTATAGAACAGTTACATTGGGCCAGCTTGCACCAAAGTTAGTATGCACAACTCATACCCAACCAATCCAAGTGGAAGCAGCATATCACTGTATTAGCCAGCACTACTACAGTGATAGTTTTTTTTTTTTTTTATTGAATACAAGGAGCTCTCTGATTGGAGGAGATGGAGATTTTGACATCAACACTCTACCTCTCCACCTTCTCCAATCACAGAAAGCCTTGTATTCGTTGAACAATTACAAGGCGTTTTCAAAATGGTGGCAGTGCCAAAGTGGGTGGCCCCGTGTGTTTACTATACAGGAGAGCAGCAGCTCGCCAAGTGACCCTGGAGATTGCTGCTTTCAATGTAGTAGCAGTGAATACTACAGTGACTTGCAACCTACTCCAGCATCAGAGAGATATACATACAATCCCAAGTTGGGACACTGTAAAATCTACAAAAGAACAGAATGCAATGATTTGCAAGTCTCATAAACTCATACTTTATTCCCCATAGGATAGCACGTCCCCATAGGGACACATCTCAAAAAGCTGGGACAAGGCCATGTTTACCATGGTGTAATATCCTTTCTTCTTTTAAATATAAATGTGCTATAGAAATTATACCTAAACTTCAGCTTTATTCCCAACTCCAAGCAAAAATTACACTTAAATAGTGTATTCCAAATACCTCTAACAATAAATGAAAGTCGTGTTTCCTCTGTGACCAATGTTAATTTCCCACCCTGGGGGTCGGGTATTTGTCCCTGCTCATTATCTCCGTGTTCACTGGTCCCCTCACGAGTTCTCCTGCCTCTGAAGCCTATGAGAGAGGAACTGGCCACTGAAAGTGTTGTCTCCATCGATAGGTGTCCATATCATGTAGCCAGTAATGTGGACACTCGGGAGTTTAACAGAACCGTGGCTTCAGGTAAGTAACAAGGCCATGGATAGTTTTTTTTTTTTTTTTTTTATACCAGCAGTTAATTAGCGGAGGGTAAGGTTAGTTTAGGTTTTTATTACCGTATTTGCCGGTGTATAAGGCAACCGGGCGTATAAGACGACACCCTAATTTTACAGTTTTTTAAGATTCTGTACTCACCGCATAAGACGACCCCCCTTTCCGAGGCTTCCGACGCTTCATATTTCTTCCTTCTGGAACCATATATTCTTCTTCATTCTTGCTGGAGCCATATTCTTCTTCCTTCTAGCTAGAGCTGGAGCCAATCACGGCAAGCAATGTATTCTATTAATGAATACAAAGCCTGCTTGGATTGACAGAGGCTGTAACATCAGCCCACGCCTCTTTGACTCTCAAAGCCAATCCCAGCAAGCTACTGTATGTAGCCTTCTGGGATTGGCAGAGGTTGTTACTCCAATCCGAGCAGGCTCTGTATTCACTGGAATACATCGCTCACCGGGATTGGCTAAGCCGAAACTACATACAGCATTACCGCACATCCAGCAGGCTTCCAAGCAGCTGACCTGGCGTATAAGACGACCTCTGCTTTTTGGACAGTTTTTTTAAGTGTAAAAGGTAGTCTTATACGCCAGCAAATACAGTACTTTTCATTTTCCAGTCTGCATGGCAAACCTCCTAAGGGCTTATTTACACCAGCAACTGCGTCCAATCGTGCCTGCTCCTCTGTGCTCAGAAGTAAAACGGTGACAATGTACAACTCATGACAACTTTTTTTTCTTTTACAACTTTATTGAACTGGTACATACATTTTATTCACATCTGAGTATTGGGATGAGGATGTAGTGCGTTGCAGTAC
This sequence comes from Rana kukunoris, assembly GCA_029574335.1. NCBI lineage: Eukaryota > Metazoa > Chordata > Amphibia > Anura > Ranidae > Rana > Rana kukunoris. Next base: position 394,148,914 of record CM056053.1, read on the forward strand.
ACTGGAGTTGAAAAATAAGTAGTGCATGTCCTAATTTTTACAGCGGTGTCAACTGAACACGTATGCCCTGTACACACAATCGGTTCGTCTGATTAAAACGAACCGATGGATTTTTTCCTCAGATATCCGATGAAGCCGACTTTCATCAGTCTTGCCTACACACCATTGGTTAAATATCCGAACGTGTCCAACACGACGTGCAGAGAAAAATAAAGTTCAATGCTTCCGAGCATGCGTCGACTTGATTCTGAGCACGCGTGGATTTTTGAACGATGGATTTCCCCACAGACGATCGGTTTTTTAACCATACGAAAAAGAAATTCACCGATGGGAAAAAAACTGATGGGGCCCACACACGATCGGTTCGTCCAATCAAAACGGTCCATTAGTCCGTTTTACATCAGATGAACCGATCGTGTGTACAGGGCATTAGAGGACCCAAGTCAATTTGCCTTATGTATACAAGGCTGCCCAGCTGCCCTGGGGTGAATGGACCCTTACGGTTACCTCATTACTATTGTAATGGGCGGATCCGTTTTAATGGACTTGCTCTGCTGATCCCCGCTAAGAAGATGGATGGCAGTTCCGTCTTTGCTCACTGTGCAGAGACAGACCTTTCAGGGTCCCACTCTCCTCTATGGAGAGATCAGAAGAAAACGAACAGCCTATCCAGAAAGAAAAAAATATTTATACACAAGTGTAAACATACACGTGTGTATGATGGAAGATGGACTTTGTAGGCGTAATACAGTTAAAAATTGAATTGTTTATTACATAAGAAAAAATACACATTAAATAAGACAACAAAGTTAATACATAGATTGTCACACTAGGTGACAGGAAAAGCACATATACCGGCAGACCACCACAGACCACCGGCTGAGAACTTATACACAAAAGGTAACCAGACAATGGAGAGCTTGCGTCTACTTAATGTATATCATTTGGAACCGATGGAATTTTCATAGGGTGGAATGTCACACTAGAATAAGCCCAACATTGGTTCGCGTTTATTCGGAAGCTTCTTCGGGAGCTTTGCAATAATATATTGGGAAGAGTATATGAACAGAAAACTCATGAGCAGAGGTCAAAGGATAATAGGTAGCTACTTTTCAAAAACGTATGACTTATGATATTATTCTTGGTGTGACGTATCTGTCAAAAGAGCATCAATGCCATAGAAATTTCCATATGACACACAAGTAGCAGCCAAAAGTTATGCTTGTAGTTCTAAGACAACTGTCCAGGAGAGCCTGGAGTGTGCTTACAGAAAGAGTGTCCACCAGAAGGGAACCAAGAATTGTATAGTAATAAGGTCAAGTAGCGGATGTCCCAAAAAACCTTGCTGTGGGTACGGATAATCTTGCTGTGGGTACAGATAGCTTGACCTCTGCCCGTGGTGACGGTGTGTATCATATGAACAGCCTATCCATTTTCATCTGATCCAACCCGCTGGACGGATGGCAAACCTATCGCCATTCGTCTTTTTCCAGTCAGATCGAATGTCAGCAGACATACACCTCCCTATAGGGGACAATATTTGGCCCGATCAGGTCCACCTGAAAAACCGACAGGCGAACCCGATAGGTCTGGTCATGTGAAAGAGGCCTTGTGTTTACAGGTCCGGTGCAGTGTTTACTCCTTTCGTCATTCTGTATACTGGTAGTATGGGCACTAACTTAGAAAAGCCTGTACAGAATCTCTACATGATGGTATTACACATATATATACGATCAGTGATCAAGTTCTATCCCATCTTGCTGGAATTTTTTTTTTTTGGAAATTTACTTTTTGGTCAAAATTCACCCATGATTTTCTCGTGTTTGTCTAGCATTAGACTTCATCTATAGAAACACAACCACATTTTTTTTCAGATTTGCATATCATGAGACTGATATAATTAGAGCTTTGCTACAAGGGCAATCAAATTGATGTCACACATTAAACTCTTTAATTAGTGCCGCACAGTAAGAGGAGACAGTGTGATTCCTGTGTCAACACAGTTCCTGCTGTCTCCAGTGTTCCCCAACAATGCCACATTATGGTAAAATCTAGCAGAAAATAAATGTTACACTATGTACACCAAGTGCAGATGTGCAGCACATTAAGGCCGTGTTCACACATACTGTGGGGACCTACATTTAACCAAACTGGATGAATGCAGGTCACCACTGAGTGCAGCCTGAAAGTGCGGTGCAGAAAGCAGCGATATAACACAGACATACAGGAAAGCATTGCATATCACTGCAGCGCAATGCACCACACTGCTGTGCACTTCAAATTAAGGGGACACAAAAAAAAGGGAACTTGTGAAGCGCTGAAACGCACCTCACATCACCCCCACTGCTGGCTCACCTCAGCAGGAAAGTACAGCTGCCCGCAGAGGAAAGTGCAGTTTAGTGTGCACGCCCTAAAAATTTAGTATCACATTTAAAAATATTTCTTGCTTTTTTATATCTAATGAAGGAATTGGTCATAGCTGTATGCCAAACACACACATATGGACAACAGAGCTGCAAATGTAAATGATAAATGTCCCATGCACAGCGGGTGTTTAGTATCAGTTCATGGAGCTCTACCATTTTGCTGCAGGCACCCTGTCAAGTGAGAGATGGATAGCTGCTGCGGCTGTTCGGTGCACCTAGCGGTACTTACACTTAGGGCAGTATGCGCCCAGGGACAAATGCACAGAGTGTAGACTTCCTGTGTTTTCTCTCACTGTGTGCATACATTAGTACCACTTAATGAATCGTCAAGCCCCATCCAGTCGTATCAGCTGTCAGCCTCTCATATAGTTTGACAAACTGCTTGCAGTGGGGTGTGTAATTGTTTTTGCACACAGCAGTCCCAAACCACCTCTTCTGGGGTCCCCCACCAATGTTCTCTCCTTCTCCCTTCAGAGTGCCCCCAGAGCAAACCTCCAACTATGGGGGCACTCCCGGGCAGCAAACATGTGGTAGTAAACTTGACTATTTCTACCCACAGGACCAGTGCTGATGCCCACACAACAACCCATTCACTGTAAAACCCTACTAATTTGCTCAGTGAACTTTATTACATCTTACTTTGAAAGCAAGGAGCTTCCTGCTTCTATTTCTTTTTGAAAAAAAATTAGCTTGAGCTCCCTCCCTCTTAGATTGTAAGCCCTACTGCCTTCAATTGTATTGTGATTGTACTCTTAGGCCCCGTACACACAAGCAAATGAATCTGTTCAAATCGGTCGGACCAACCGATTTGAACAGATCTGTCTGCTGGCTGTTTTGGTTTGATCGCTGTACACACGATCAAACCAAAATCCCCGCCGGCAGACGTGGCGGTGACGTTGACGCCGCCACGTCACCGCACCAGGAAGTAAATCACTTCCGCGCATGCGTCGAATCCATTCGACGCATGTGCGAGAAGATATGTCTGCTGGTTAGCGTACTAACCAGCAAACATATTGGTCCGACGGGTTCCCAGCAGACAGATTTTTAAAGCATGCTTTAAAATCTGTCTGCTGGGAAAATCCATCGGCTCGCCCGTACACACGATCGAATCTGTCTGCTGGCACGGTCTGTCAGACCGTTTCCAGCAGATAGATTCGATCGTGTGTACGCGGCCTCAGTCCCTAAAGGCATTGTCTTTTCACTTCCTCATTTTTAGTTTTTGCTCAGAAGTTGCTCTATTTCTTCTCTGGTCTGTTCACTTCCTGCTTGTCCGATTGTTACTCACCACCGTGAAGGGAGGCTTTACTGCGGTGGTCAGTGACATGCTCGCCCCCTCCTGGGAACTACATCTGTGCGGCAGGACGCAATTCATACTGGGAAATTTAGTTCTTACATGAACGAGCGTCGCAAACCAGGAAGTGAATGAGAGAACAGAAACTAGAACGCCGGAGGCGATATAGATGAAGGAATTTAATAGGTATTTACTTGTTTTTAACAAAATCATTACACTATTCTGTCTGTCTACCTTGCAGACATTAATTTTAGGCAAAATGTTGTGTTCCTTTACAACTCCTTTAATGTTGTAAAGTGCTGCATAAACTGTTGGCACTATATAAATCCTGTATAATAATAATAATAATAATAACTACCCTCTGTTAGCTAGTTATTGGTCTACCACAGGGGTCCTCAAACTACGGCCCTCCAGCTGTTCAGGAACTACTGAACAGCTGGAGGGCCGTACTACAATTCCCATCATGCTTAGTCATGTCTGTGAATGTCAGAGTTTTGCAATGCCTCATGGGATGTGTAGTTCCACAACAGCTGGAGGGCCGTAGTTTGAGGATCCCTGGTCTACCACATATCTTAAATTTTTCTGCTTTCCTGGTGGCAACATGTATCAGGCAATGCTGGATTCACACACAAGGCGAGTATGTTTTTTTTAAAGACAACCCAACAGACAAGACAAGATGACAGAAAAAATGCATGGGGGGGGGGGGGGGTTGAGTGAAGTTCCTCTCCGATATTGATTGGTCTCTGCTAGAAGTAGAAACATAGAAAAGTGATTTTTTGTTTTGTTTTGTTTAGTGGGATATAAAGTACAGCTGCCAAATCTCCAATTTCCACTCAGCAATAGAAGCATGAATATGAAAAAGAATACACTTTCTACATCACAGGTGTCAAACACAAGGCCCGTGGGCCGAATCCGGCATTTACACCACAATCTCTGCACTTCCTGTGCATTTCTGCGTGAGCGTTTGCAGTGCTTTTTTGTGGTGTTTTTTGGAATTTTTTCTTATGGATTTCAATTTATTTTATTTACAAAGTGGCATTCACAAGCAACTGTGTACGTTCATATGCATTCTGGTGCACAAAAACGCAGCATGCTGTATTTTTTTTTTGAACATGCATGAAAGCACTGCAGCGATGTAATCTCGGCTCACTGGAATACATTCATTGTTCTTGCATAAGCGTTTTGCTGTGTTTAACCACTTAGCACCCGCCTGCATTGTACTGTATGCCGCTGCCTACTTTGGGGATTAAGGTGCTCCCCCCTCGACCAGATCCCACTGTGATTGTCCACAGTGGAACCCTGTTGGCAAGTCACGACCACTTATTCACAGCCGGGACCTGCTGATTGGCGGTGTACATTCACAACCCAGAGCTCTGTGTTGACATCCAAACCCAGAGCTCTGTGTTGACATCCAAACCCAGAGCTCTGTGTTGACATCCAAACCCAGAGCTCTGTGTTGACATCCAAACCCAGAGCTCTGTGTTGACATCCAAACCCAGAGCTCTGTGTTGACATCCAAACCCAGAGCTCTGTGTTGACATCCAAACCCAGAGCTCTGTGTTGACATCCAAACCCAGAGCTCTGTGTTGACATCCAAACCCAGAGCTCTGTGTTGACATCCAAACCCAGAGCTCTGTGTTGACATCCAAACCCAGAGCTCTGTGTTGACATCCAAACCCAGAGCTGTGTACACAGGGAACCATTTATGTGCGTTTTAAACTTGGAGATCAACTAGTAAAAACAGCACACATTACACATAGTTAAGCATTTATTTATCCACTTGATTGCCCGAGATGTTGACCCAAAAGCGGAACTTCCACTTTAAGGAATCCTGACCCCCTGACATGCCACAGTATGTAATTTGTGTGTGTGTGGAGGGGGGGGGGGGGGTGGTACCTAGTTTTGACAGGTGCGCAGCTCACACTTCCGCTTGGGCTGCCTAGGTGGCCCCTCCCTCCATGAAATCTTCTGGGACATGTCAGAGGTCACAGAAGATTGCCCAGCCTATCAGAACAAGCCGTCACAGCTGGGTGCCCACAGTAGTGATGCCAGTGCTGCAGAGAGGAGAGGGGAGATAATCAAGGCTTCAGGGTAGCCGCATCACTGGATCGTGGGACAGCTGAGTGTTTGTTTATTAAAAGTCAGCAGCTAGACTTTTTGTAGCTTCTGACTTTTAACAAACACAGAAATGTCTGGAACTCCGCTTTAACCCCTTCCCAGCCAGTGTCATTAGTACAGTGTATAGTATTATCACTGATTACCAGTGACTGTAAGTGTCACTGGTAATGTCAGTTCCCACTCAGCATCGGTTAGTATCAGAATGCTCACCGCTTTGTCGCAGTCCCACCATTGGAGTCATTAATCGCCGCAATTAGAAGTAGAAAAAAAATTCCTATGTGTATACACACACACACCATAATTTGTGGGCGGTAGAACTTTCATGCAAACCAATCAATAAACACTTATTGGTATTTTCTTTGTTATCAAAAACATGTAACAGAATACATGTTGTCCCCAATTTATGAAGAAATTAAATTTTTTGTAATATTTTTTTTTGTTTATAAATAAATAAATAAAAAAAAACAGTGGTGATTAAATACCAACAAAAGAAAAATCTATTTGTGGGAAAAAAACTATATACATTTTGTTTGGGTAAAGCAATGCATGACCGCACAATTGCCAGTTAAAGGAGTTGTAAAGGTTTGTTTTTTATTTCCTATATAGGTTCCTTTAAGCTGGTGCATTGTTGGTTCACTAACCTTTTCCTTTGATTTCCCTTCCAAATGTTTTTTTTTTCTTTGTCTTTATTTCTCACTTCCTGTTCCTCCTCAGTAAGCTTTCCCCCATCATCCGAGCCGTTCTGGCTGGGGGTTAGTCAGACAGAACAGCTTACTGAGGAGGAACAGGAAGTGAGAAATTCAGACAAATAAAAAAAACATTTAGAAGGGAAATTGAAGGAAAAGGAAAGTGAACCAACAATGCACTAGCTTAAAGGAGCCTATTTAGAAAAAAAAAAAAAATACACCTTTACAACCCCTTTAACCACTTAAGGACCGCCGCATTTACATTTACGTCGGCAGAATGGCACCGACAGGCACATCAACGTATATATGCGTTGGTGCCTTGGGGGGGGGGGGTTCAGAGGGTCCGATCGGACCCCCCCCGTACATGCGGCGGTCCACGCGGCTGTAGGAGCGATCCGACAAGAGGGGGCAGCGCCCGCCCGCCCTGTCACTTCCTCCTCCTGTGTAAACACAGGAAGGAGGAAGCGATGTGATCTCTCCCTCGGCGGTTTTTTCAACCACCGCAGAGGAGAGATCACAACACAAGTAAGTCCTGCACTAACACTACACTGACACACACTACACACAGGCACATTTAACCCCCGCGATCACCCCTCCCCCCTGTCACAGTGTCACTGAATGCAGTAATCATACATGTATGATTACTGTATTTAGTGTCAGTGTGACAGGCAGTGTGATAGTCAGTTAGGGCTCTTTCACACGTCCGTTCAGTTCGTCCGTTTTTTGGACGTCCGTTAACGGACCTCAATGCTTCCCTATGGGTTAGCGTCTGTTAGCGGATGAGCATCCGCTAACGTCCGTTAACATCCGTCTGCGGTAAGCTCCGTTTTTTTGGACGGAAGAAAACCCTATTTTACTTCCGTCAAAAAAACGGAACGTTAGCGGATGATCCGTTTAACATCCGATCCGCTAACGTCAGTTTTTCATCAAAATATGTAAAAAAAAAAAAAGTTCTAAAAAAAAACGGATGAAAAAAACTGATGAAAAACGGACGGAAAACGGAACCGAAACGGATGTAAACGGACGAAAACGGACGAAAAAACGGATCAACTGAAGGGGGAAAAAACGGATCTAAAAAACTGAACGGACGTGTGAAAGAGCCCTTAGTGTTAGGTCCTGGGTAGCCCCAGTACCCCCCCCCCCCCTAATAAAGTTTTAACCCCTTGATCACCGCCCTAGTTAACCCTTTCACTCCCTATTGCCAGCATCACTAAGCGATCATTTTTTTGATCGCTGTATTAGTGTCTCTGTTCCCGCTAGGTAACTATTTTTTTTTTACTAAAGACATGTGGCTAAATACATTTTGGCCTAAATGTTTGACTAAAATTTAGTTTATTGATTTCTCTTATAACAAAAAGTAAAAAAATATTGATTTTTTTTCAAAAATTTCGCTCTATTTTTGTATATAGCGCAAAAAATAAAAATTGCAGAGGCGATCAAATACCACCAAAAGAAAGCTCTATTTGTGGGAAGAAAAGGACGCAAATTTTGTTTGGGAGCCACGCCGCACGACCGCGCAATTGTCTGTTAAAGCGACGCAGTGCCAAATCGCAAAAACCCCTTGGGTCATTTGGCAGCATATTGGCCCGGGTCTTAAGTGGTTAAGCACTTAAAGAGCAAGTTGACCTTTACAGAAAAATGGTGAACTTACATAGTACCTCCTCATCCCCCCCCCCCCCCAGTCCCGCTGACCTGCAGCGCGGCGATCTCTCGTTCTGAGCCCTGATATCGCCACTTCTCTGGACCCAGGGCTTAGAAATCCCCTTGGCTTAATCTCCAAATTGTCCCCTGTCAGGAGGTATGTTTTGGAGCTTTCTAATTGGTTGGCACCGTCACAGATGCTGCGTAGACCATCCTGTCAGCGGAGAAGAAGTACAGAGAATGCGGAGGGGATTTCTAAGCCCCGGACCGGTCTGGCGGCGATAGCAGGGCTCAGAACAGGAGATCACCGCACTGCAGGTCAGTTGGGGGGGGGGGATCCTGTGTAAGTTCACCTTACAGATTTTTCTGTAAAGATAAACTTACACTTTAAGGACCGCCCACCGCATGTATACTGTAGCAGGACGACCCTATTGTGTGAAACGATACTGTTGGCGCGCGCGTGCTGCATGGGTCTGGCGGCCACGATGTCTGCCAGCCACCAACGATCGCTCCTCAGAGAGGCAAACGCGCGATCTGTCAACGTAAACACAGCAGATCCCTCTTCTGACAGGGGAGTACAGAGAGATTGTCTGTTTCTAGTGATCAGGAACAGCAATCTCTCTCTACTCCCAGTCAATCAACTCCCCCCACAGTAGGAAAGCACCTCCCTAGTATTAACCCCTTCCCTGCCAGTGACATTTATACAGGGATCAGTGCATATTTTTAGTTCTGATCATTGTAATAATGTCAATGTTGCAGTTCTACTAAAAATCGCTGATCACCACCATTACCAGTAAAAAAAAATAAAAAAATAAAACATAATTTTGTAGACACTATAACTTTTGCACAAACCAATCAACATTCCCTTCTAGCGTTTTTCAAAATGATCGCTCTTGTTTTGTTTTTCAACACAAAAAAAAAAAAAAAAAATTCTGCAGAGGTGATCAAATACCACAAAAAAAAAAAGCTCTATTTGTGGGGAAAAAGGGATGTACATTTTGTTTGGGTACAGAGTCGCATGACTGCGCAATTGTCAGTTAAAGTGACACAGTACCGAATCCAAAGGGGGAGGGGGGGGTAAAGCTTCCGAAGCTGATGTGGTTAACCAAAAATGTATTCATTATTTATAAAACTGTTTTCCCTCTATAATTGCACAACAAGTAAAAGAAGAGGAATAGAAGATTATTGTAAGGTTAGTGAACCCCCCATCAGGTGTACAGGGAAGGTTGCAGACAGCCCCCCTCCTTCTTACCATACAAGGCACACAATGGACACAACACACAGCTATACATACCACAGTAAACACAAACAGGAAAAGCTCTTCGCTAACAAGGAAGTCCAGCATACCTCCCCTCGGACAAGCTACGATTAAGGTCCAATCACCAGCCGGGGCGGGAGTGAGGCGTGATACGCAGTCATCTGCAGAGAGTGTATAGTGAGAGAGAGGCTTGGAACGCAACCACAGCAAATTGGGCGGTTCATATAGAACGCAGAAAAACACGCAGTGAGCATGTGCAATGTTAGCCAATGAAAGCGGGTCCTGCTTTCTAAGAGACCTGCAGCGTCTTGACACACGAGTATGTAGGACAGTGAAAGGCGGCTGACTCGGATCCTACATCTGATTATCATGCCGTGTATTTCACTTTGTATGTTTTTGTGCACCAGTAATGGATCTGGCAATTAGTTTTATCCTTGAAATAAACCTTCTTTCCGAGCCTTTGTTTTTCCACTATGGTTACATTTCTTAGTTTGTTTAATATATTTGAAGACCTACACAGTATACAGTCTAGCCCTGGTTCACGCCGGTGCGACTTAACAGTCGCACTCCATTTGCAGCAATTAAACCGTTCGCATTGCTGTGATCTGAGTTGCAGCAACTTTGAAATAAAGTTCCTGCACTATTTCAGTGCGACTTTTATTGTCATCCGTCAAATGAAGTCGTACAGATATCAGCAAGCTGCAAATGAAAGCACACTGCTTTGTAGTGGCCCCGAAGTAGCGCAACTTCAAACCGCACTGGTGTGAACACGGACTTACAGACAGGGAAACTGTTTTTAGGGTACGTTAACATTGGAGGCGGGTTTAAAACCTGGATTTTATTGCTAGATTGGGGGACGTCTGGGTTCATGCACAGATGTCTATTGAAATCGCCCCTGAAGTCGCCAGAAGTAGTGCAGGAACAACTTTTGGAAATCAGTGCGGCACCACAACATCGGCGGCACATCGATTCGAACGGTGCTGTTGCTGGTAATAGGCTGCGATTTGGCATGTCAATTCGCCCCGATCTGAACAGGGGCTTTAAGCTGAATTCCATCTTTCGATACACTTTACATACATCTACTGGCCACTTTATTAGTTGCACCCATTCAATTGCTTGGCAACACAAATTGCTAATCAGCCAATCACAGGGCAGCAACTCAAAAGATTTAGGCATCTTGACGTGATGAAGACAACTTGCTGAAGTTCAGACCAAGCATCAGAATGGGGAAGAAAGGGGATTTAAGTGACTTTGAATATAGCATGGTTGTTGGTGCCAGACGGGCTGGTCTGAGTTAGGGTGACCATATTTTCAAACTACCATTCAGGGACACCCTCCTTCCCAAAAATCAGCTTGTGCTGTAAGGAATCACAGCACAGTGATTGGACACAAGAGGCGGGATTTATGATTTCTCCAATCACAAGCAGGGGGCGGAGATTGTGCTCCTCCAGGCATTCCCGGCCAGGACAAGTACTGTTAGTGAGTAAAGCGGTGATGTGGCGGCCTATTTTGGGGGCATCAGATCGGCCCAGGGGGGGGGGGTGGTTGTGTCAGTTTCATTCCGGGACACTGTATTGTCCTGCAATAAAGATACCGGGACAGACCTGCAAAATGCGGGACTGTCCCAGGCAATCCAGGACACGTGGTCACCCTAGTCTGAGTATTTAAAAAACTGCTGACCTACTGAGATTTTCATGCACACAACCATTTCTAGGGTTTACAGAGAATGGTCTGAAAAAGAGAAAATATCCAGTGAGCGACAGTTGTGTGGAGGAAAATGCCTTGCGGATGTCAAAGAAGAATGGGGAGACTGGTTCAAGATGACAGAAAGGCAACAGTAACTAAAATAACAACTTGTTACAACCAAGGTATGCAGAATACCATGTCTGAACACACAACACATTGAACCTTGGCAGATGGGCTACAGCAGCAGAAAACCACACCGGGTGCCACTCCTGTCAGATAAGAACAAAAAACTGAGGCTCCAATTCACACAGGCTCACCAAAATTGGACAATAGAAGACTGGAAAAACATTGTCTGGTCTGATGAGTCTCGATTTCGAGACATTCAGATGGTAGGTCAGAATTTGGGGCAAACAATATGAAAGCATGGATCCATCCTGCCTTGTATTAAGGGCGCAGGCTCAGGGACGCCATCAGGGGGGCACAGGCATTACACCTGTATGGGGCCTGATGGTCCCCCGGGGCCCGTTTTTTTTAAATTTCTTTTCATCTTTAGCAACTCGCGACAGGGGAAATCGCTTATGTTTTTTTTTTCATCTGACTTTAGCAACTCGCTGCAGGAGAGAGAAGAGAAGACATGACTTTGTTCCTTAGCGTTACCCCCCCCCCCCCCCCCCCCTACGCTTATCTCATCTCACGGCAGGAAGAGAGAAGAGATGACACTTTCGTTACCACAAACCCCCGCAGAGAGTGCCTGAAAGCTTGTTT
>CM056053.1:394855884-394965884 GCA_029574335.1 Rana kukunoris
CTCAGCAAATGTCTGAGAGCACTGGACGGAGTGTTCAGTGGGGTGGGGGGGGGGGGGCACAGTAACTCGGCAAAGGAGATCACTGTAGCAGCATTGGACTGTTAGTACATTGGACATTGAACGAAAAAAAAAAAAGAGTAGTGAGTACGAGACAGAGGCAATCAACAAGTGAAGCTTGTTGGGATTTCTTGTTAGAACCTACATTTTATCAAAGCACACTGTATTACATGTTTTTGTTAACTATTTTATACATGTAATGAAAAATTATATAAAAGATCTGTTTTTAAATGTATAAACATTGAAATAAACTAAAAGCAACGTGACTCGTAGTTTCCTTGTTTTAAGTTATTGCATGCATTGTCCACAAAGGCAGTCGCAATCTTGCATGTCTCCTAACTAATGTGTAATTGGAATATATATTTTTGCAGCCAGTGACCTTGACTGTTTGTAATGGCATCTGAAGCAATTATGTCGTTGATGGTGATGGAGAACGATGGCATAGAGCAGACAGAATTGCATGAATTAGTGTAAACAGTCACCGTTGCTAAGCAGGATTAGATGACAGTTAGCTTTTTAATGAGGGAAGACACAGAGTAATTAAATGTTGACATACAATTATGAAATATATCAGATAACAAATCAGCTCAGCAATAAGGGAATAAGAACAGACATTTCTGAGGAAAGGGAAAAAAAATCGTCCCGTGTTCTGTCATCTGAAACTGTTTTTTATGAGTGCAGGGTGAAGGTCAAGGAGGTATCTTAACGCCATCAATCGTTTGGACAGTTACAAATGACCTTTCACTTTCCATAAGACATTCAATATTCGGAATTGGAGTGATACATTTTTCTGAGTTTAGAAAATTGAGAAATTGAAGCCCTTCGTAGCACGCAAGGTGCTGCTATGCTGGAATCTCATGAACGCTTCATTCACCCGCACATTCTTTCTCGCTCCCCATTAACAAGGAGCCACTTTTTTTTTTACATGTGCTATATGTTTCACTACCAAGATGGCTGCCGTGCTGCTCATACCGAAAGCAGAGGACGTGTTTAAAGCTCACATGAAAAATTATGCCATATATATATATATATATATATATATATATATATTTCACCTCCGGAAACTGTTATTGTGTTGTTTGTCATATCAAAAAAAGAAAGTGGGTTGGCTAGATGCTCGAATACTGTATATCTGTTTTACCTTTGGCAATTAGGTGTGGAAAAGTTGTCATTGGCACAGTTCCAGTTGTTTCTATTGAAATGTTTTCTAAAATTTTGTTTTCCGTAGATACATGACAAAGAAAGCAAATGTGAAGCCTTACAGAAGGAACTATTAAAAGCTCAAAACCAGTACTCTGCATGTTATGATGAGGTAATCAATTTTAATTGCCTGTTTTGTATTAACCTTTGCTATTTATTTCCTTACTGCTTGGCAGTGCAAGTACCTAAAATATACATCTATAATTAGGGATCCTGTTGTGATTGTTTATGGTTTCTGTTACCTTTTGTAATGTCTCCATGATGTGTGCCAAACATAAAAAACATTTTCCCTTCTGTTTCCAAACAGCCAAAACGGCAAATTTTTTCTGTTCTTAATAATGGGAGCAGAACAGACCAGAAAACCTTTTTTCTTCTGTGAAAGTTCTAATTTTTTTATTTTTTATTATGGTTGTATGTGAGTGTTTTAACAATGCATGATTTTACTAGAACAATGGCTTATAGCGCAAAAAACATACATGTTGTTCAGGCCCTGCATAGGTAGAATCTATTATTTATTGTGGCTTGAAATATTTATATAAACCGGTAGCTGAAATATACAATAAATGACTTGCTAGTTAGAAATGAAGTATGCGTTAAGGGAGACATTGATGCTTCAAAGAAGAACCCTGGTCTAAGTTATATAGTTGGTTCCAAATGAAGAGCTGAAAAAAATGACAATTAAACTATTACCTCCTTTAGCCTAGATTCACATTGGAGCAATTTGTCATGCGATTTGAGAGATAAAATCGCATGACAAGTTGCAGCCTATTGGAAGCAATGGCACTGTTCCAAACGGTGCGACACCGATTTTGTAGTGCCGCACCGATTTGCAAAAGTAGTTCCTGCACTACTTTTGCCGAGTTCAGGTGCGATTTCAATGGATATCTATGCATGAAGCCACACTAATGTCTAGCAAGTAGCAGCTGAAATCGCGCTGACATTGCTACTTTGAAATCACGCTACTTCAAGTGAAGTAGCATGATTTCAAAGTAGCATTAATGTGAACTAGGGCTTAAAGAGAGAGGGCTTTATACTGTGTTGCCAAACAATAAAAAAATACCAAGATACTTTATTGTAACATGCATGTTGGTGGGTAAACAAATGTTTATTGAGATATGACATGAACTGTATATCAGAAGCATGGTTGTTCTTGCTGTAGCCAGTCCTTGAGCTACATGTTCCTCCCTTTACCTTAGATAGTACAATGATTGGCTAGCGGACTGTGAGATTGTGCACTTAAAGGAAGAACTACCTATCTTGGCTACTTAACAGATATCAATATTTATAGGAAAGGGTGATGTAGGTCTCTAAATGATCTCACATACCAGGCAGAAAATGTTTGCCAACCCCCATACAAGAAAAGTACAAACAAACAAGAGAAAAGTAGTAGTTTCGTTGTGGTGATAAAACGAAAACCTAAACACTGTTGACACTGGGAGTTGTGGTACTTGCTACAATGGCAGTAGGAGAGTCAAGGGAGCACTGCAAGGTAAGTATCAAGGGTTAAGGAAAGGGGGACTTTTTACCTAATGACAATCACTGGTTTAAATCTGCCAGCTTTTACCTGACCAAAAGAGATGGCCACACACACAGAGAAGATGTGGGCCTCATGCCTTTATTATGGTGCCCAAGGTTTTGGGGATCTTGGGCTTTTTGTGTTGTGAGCTAGGGTAATGTTTCAAAAGGTGGCCTCTAGTGACAGCCATATTCAATGATCTTATCTTAACTAATGACCATACATTCTGTCTACTTGTCTGTACACTGAGAAAGTAGTCTGATTTCTGCTGAAATTGAGCTACCAGGGTCTATTTGCTTGAGAGCCAGCATTTTAAGCAGTGCTGCAGCCACAGCCACAGCCACAGCCACATTACAATTTTCAAAATGAAGACACTTCTTCAGTAGTGGGCAGCTCTCTGTATCATGCAAAGACACAGCAGGAAGTCAGCAGAAATCAGGGAGTCCCCCGTTTGTCACTGGAACAGGTGTCCACTTTGAAAGGTTAGCTTCCTATTTTTGTTTTGGAGGCAACTGTAACAGGTTGCATCTCCCCAGCAGGGACACAGGCAGCAATACAAACTTGATGGGGCTTCAATACTCCTAAGATGGCCAATCTTGATGAACAAACTAATATCCAAGCCGTGGGTGGCCATGTTGACACCACTTTGCACAACTTCCTTCAATTTGAGGATCAAAAGAGCTTGGTGGAAAACTGTTGACCGAACAGTGATTTCAGGCAGTCGGTTGCAGCCACTGTTTGCATATTCTGACAGCCCAAAGTGTCTGCTGTCAGAATACAGTACTCTTGCTGTGCTTAGATATACTTTAGGGATGTACCTATATTGCAGATATGTAATGAAATGTGACTGTAGAAGGCTCTAAATCCCAAAAAAATGCAGGCAGTCATTTAAAAAGAAAACATCCATGCAGCATTGACCCAAGCAAACAGCTGTTAAGGCATTGTCTATGCTTAATTCTATGTGCAGGCTTCTTGTGAATATTCAAGAGACAAGCAGCCTTTTGCTTCAATTTGCTGCATTTCCTATGGAGCATTAAACTCTACATTGGGGGAACATAATGTGAAGATGGGACAGCAGTGTTTGAAATGAACCTTGTATTTATCTGTTTTACATCCAGCTGCTCCACCGGGAGAAACTTTTACATAAATTTAAGGAAGAAAATATTCAGCTGACAGAGCAAATCATGCAGCAGTCCCAGGACATTTCCAAGATGAGTGAAGAAAGGAAGAGGCTGGAGCTAAAACTGGCAGTTGTCACCGAGAGACATAAAACTGCACAACAAGAGGTGTGTGTGTGCATGTGTTACAATACATTTTGCTGTCTTCTTCCTAGAGTGCCTTCTCTTGTCAATTACATGTTAAGAGAATATAACGAGGCATGTCATTTGCTTTATTGTAACCCCTGCTCTCCACAAATGACAACCAAGTATGCGTCATTACTTTTAAAAGTAATGTAACTCATTTTTCTTTTGTGTTATTTTTTTCCCTGTCCGTTTGTTGCTAGACTGGTCTTTGATAAAAAAAATTAAGAAAAAGAAAATAAGATATGCTTAATAGGAGAAGGCATATGCTGTTTAGACATTGTACTGGGATATGTATTTTGTTCAATTGCTGGCACACAGACGCATCGTTTTATTTAACAATACGTATTCAGATACATTGATGATCCACCCTTCATTTGCTGTGCACATCAGCTACTCTGTGGAATAAAATCAGAACCAAAAGTAAAATAAAAACGAATAGAAAGATAAAATAACAAAACCAGCTATATTCTAGAGTTTTTCCAGACACCTAATGTTGTCAGTCTGATGGTCAGTATCATTCAATCCCCTTCCTCCAAACCTAGGTCATCCTTGACCCACCCCAGCCTGTGACTGGACAGTGAAAGGAGAAGCAGCACAGTAATGAGCTCATCTCACTGTCTCTCTGCTCATATTATACATGATCCTTCTCAGTTCCTGAATTGATTGGTTATATGTATTACTTATGTCACTCACACCCCAGCCCTGCTGCATAGGGGAACTGCAAGGCCGATACCAAATCAAATTTAATTCCTTATAGTGCATGCATCTAAGAAAAAGAAATGCATCCAATAGTATATTAATGATTACAGACCTGCATAAATTTGTGTCTTTTATATCTGCCTAGACTTTAACTTTAAGACGGTAGTATAGTCCTATGTCAGCCTGCCCCCCAAGATTTGCTGATGTCTGCAGTCACACATCTTACACAGACTATTGTAGGACTGCACTGCTAACTATTGTGTCACACTACATCCAGACTCAGTGTGATTACCCTTAAAGCGGGAGTTCCCCCTAAATATAATCTTTCCCATGTGATCCAGCATACTGGCGTCAGCGCCATTATGCTGTTTTTTTTTTTTTTTAAATGCTCCACTTACTGTCTAATCTTGAATTTTGATTTATCTCCCCCGCGGTGGATGGCGTCTGTATATCCCATCACGGCTTACGAAAATACCCGATTTAGGACTCTGGTATTTCCGGCGCAATACGGCGCCTGCACACAGACCTAGGAGCTGACTGCGCAGGCACCGTATTTCTCCGAGTCCTATTTCGGCTTTTTTCGGAGGGCGACTCGGAGAAATACGGAGCCTGCACAGTCAGCTCCTAGGTCTGTGCGCAGGCGCCGTATTGCGCCGGAAATACCCGAGTCCTAAATCGGGTATTTTCGTAAGCCGTGACGGGATATACAGGCGCCATCCACCGAGGGGGAGATAAATCTAAATTCAAGATTAGACAGTAAGTGTGGCACTTAAAAAACAACAAAAAAAAAAACAGCATACTGGCGCTGACGCCAGTATGCTGGATCATATGGAAACTTGTATATTTAGGGTGAACCTCCTCTTTAAGTGTAGCTCCAATAAAAAAAAAAATAGGGAGATTTTAAGAGCCTGGATGGGTAAGAACCTCAGAAGTGGCAGATAGTAGTACTAAAACCCAACAAAGGCTGTGACCCGACCAGCACCACTAAAACAAAAGTGTCTTTATTGCTGCATATGACCTCATTGGAAAGATTTATTTTCATTTCTTGTTTTCATGACCACCATCACTTGGATGGGAAGAGAGGAAAGTCCTTTTCCACAGGAATATGGAAAGCAATTGAACCTTTCCCGGTCTTTCAAAAATTGGGTGGAGCTCTAAATTAAAGTGGAATTTCAGTCAAACGCTAACTTTACTTAAATCTACTCCCACCCTCCTTCTAAGCCTATTCTATCTAGCCTGTAAAAGAAAGATCTGTATACTTATCTATTCTGAGGGTGCTTTGATCCAGTCACATAATCGAGTCCCAGCCTTGGCTTCAATAAGGAGGAGAGATCCCCGACAATGGCTGCAGAGCCTGGGCAATGACATCACCCATAGGCTTACTTTGAGGCATTTGTTGGATGTCCCTCATCTACACTGAAGCGATCATGTGACTGGACTGGAGGACCCTCAGAATAGGTAAATATACAGATCTTTCCTATAAGCAAAAAATGTTATGGGAACAAGGGAGCAAGAATACATATTTGAGAAATACTGAAAATCTGTACCTAGAGGTTGGCGAGATGAATAAAACAATATTTATATGCAGTAACTGAACAGTTTTTTGATGAATTATAGACCTTAGCTATTTTATAGCTAAAGTCTATAAACAAACAGTTTGGAAACCTTATCAAGTGCTTCTCTGTCCTTCCTAAGGAGATTCAACCTCTCCTGTAGTCACTAAAACAGAAAGCCATGGAAATCCTTTTTTTTAGTTTTTACAGGAAAAGGAAGTGCAGGTAAATATTCCAATAAGAACACTTGTTCTAGTGACAGCAGTCTGAGAGGAGAGTTTGTCTTGCACTTCTTGTTCCATCCAGGAAGTGAAAAAAAAGTCTTCTCAACTGGACACTAGGTTTTCCCTACTGTAGCCAAAACCGAAAAAAAAAAAGGTTTGGCTATATATACACTTTAACAACCTTCCCTACCGAGTCATTGTAAAATGAGGTCGACGGGAACCCTTCCTCCTTCAGATTGAATGTCATATGACGTCCTTGCATTCCCGGGCACCCCCGCCGCATTGCTCGGGACCCGGTGCGCGTGCCCGGAGGCCGAGATGTCTGCCGGGCACCCGCGATTGCCCACAATCATGGCAGGACCATGGATCTGTGTGTGTAAACACACAGTTCCATGTCCTGTCAGCGGTGAGGAGACAATTGTGTGTTCCCAGTACAGAGAAACACACATTGGTCTCCTCCCCTTGTGAGTCCCCCTCCCCCTACAGTTAGAACACACTTTAGGGAACATATTAACCCCTTTCTTCGCCCCCTAGTGTTAACCCCTTCCCTGCCAGTCACATTTACACAGTGTAAATGGTCCCAAAAATGTGTCAAAAGTGTCCGATATGCCTGCCGCAATGTCATGGTCACAATAAAAATCGCAGATCACTGCCATTACTAGTAAAAAAGAAAAAAAAATGCGATAAATCTATCCCCTATTTTGTAGCCGCTATAACTTTTGCGCAAACCAATCAATATACGCTTATTGTGATTTTTTTTTTTTTTTTACCAAAATGATGTAGTATGATGAAGTATACATATCGGCCAAAACTGAGGAAACATTTTTTTTTTTTTTATATATATATTTTGGGGGGATAATTATATATGTTGTACTTTTTGCTATAATATTTTTACTAGTTTAAAAAAATAAAAATGCCATAATTCTATTCCCTATTTTGTAAATACTAGGGCCCAGATTCAGAGAGAATTAGATTATCGTAGAGTATGTGAAATACACTACACCGCCGTTTTTTACCTGGCTCTACGTGGAATCCAGGTAGATTTTGTCCAGTAAACGACGGCGGCGTAGTGTATTTCTCCTGTCGCAATCCATCTGCGCGAGTAGGGGGCGTGAAGCATTTAAAATAGGCGCGTTCCCGCGGAGATCGAACTGCGCATGCTCCGTTCGCAAATTTCCCGCCGTGCATTGCGCGAAATCACGTCGTCACGTCGTAGTAGCGTCATTTACGTACATTCCTATTCCCGAACGAGTTACGTTAAAAAAAAAAAATTCTAATCGTCGCGGGAACGACGGCCATACTTTACATGGGTTACGCACTGTTAGACCAGCAAAAAGCTCCTCTAACAATACGTAGCCAAAAAATGACGTAGGCGATTGCGAGGGACACTCGTACCTTCGTGGATCGCCGTAAAAACTAATTTGCATACCCCGACGGTGAAAACGACGCGGACTCCGCCCAGTGGCCGCAAAAATATCGCAACGTAGATCCGAGGGCTTACGAGGACGTAAGCCTCTCGGATCGAAGCCCGAAGCCGCCGTATCATGGTTTGAGGATTCAAACTAGTGATACGGCGCGCAAAATTTGAAATGACTCCTGTCTAACACCAGTTAGACAGGCGTAATCGTTCTATGAATCTGGGCCTCGAACTTTTGCGCAAACAAATCAAATATGCTTATTGCGATTTTTTTTTTTTTTTTTTACCAAAAATATGTAGAACAATACGTATCGGTCTAAACTGAGGAACAAAATCGTTTTTTGAAAGAAAAATTATGATATGAAATCAAAAAGTAAAAGATATTGTGTTTTTTCAAAATTGTCGCTCTTCTTTTGTTTTAAAGCGCAAAAAATAAAAACCGCAGAGGTGATCAAATGCCACCAAAAGAAAGCTCTATTTGTGGGGAAAAAAAGGACGGCAATTTTGTTTGGGAGCCACGTCGCGCGACTGCGTAATTGTCATTTAAAGTGCGACAGCGCTGAAAACTAAAAATTGGTCTGGGCAGGAAGGGGGTGAAAATGCCCTGAATTTAAGTGGTTAATGCCTCAAAATTAGCTCTTCTTAGTAATATAAGGGCACCTATGTTTTATGGTACAGCAGTGTCATTATATGCATGCTTTTGATCCCTTTGTAATGTTAACCTAGACAGAAGGGTGCTGGTTGTCTGTTAGGACTAGTGTTTATAAACGTGGTCCACAAATTATTTCTTCGCCTCAGCTTAGCCTGAATTGGACTGACAATGTTAAGTTGTTGGCGCTAATTTATAAAGAAAATCTGTAGGAAAGAAAAAGTTCAACTTCAAGAGGTAAAAAGACAAAAATTACAACCCAAGAAATAACAGAAATCCATCCCTTTCTTTCAGAGACCTCAGTCCCATTAACAGAAACCACTGTGGTGAGCGAATAAAGTAGTACTTTCATGTTCACCTGCCTTCCCAAATTATTAAAAATAAACCTAGGTCCTTGAAATTTCTGTAAAAGCTGTAGGTTGGACAGTCCATTCAAAGCTGTTCAATTCTAAATGTAATATTGATAAACAGTCGTGATAATTTCATTGCTGTCAAATTTTTCCCCAAAATTGTGCTACCAGTAAGGCGTACATAGGTTTTCAAATATGGACAGTTTAATGAAGAACTTAGGAGGCAGCAACTAAACTCTACAATCCAACTCTACTGCTTCAGGTGGCATGGATATCTGTCTCCTTAAGCCCTGTACCCACGGGCCAGAATCTCGTCAGAAAAAAACCCTTGTTTTTCCTGACGAGATTCTTGACAAGAATCTCTTGCCACCCGAGTGCACAGACTCTCTTTTCAAAAGAACCGCTGTTCTCTTGAAAGGCAAGAAGGCGGTGACGTCATTGCGTACGACGAGCATGCGCTCGTCACATTCGATGCCGTCGCCGCCATCTTGCTGCACCCTACCTATGCCTAGGAAGCTACTGCGCATGCGTCAGTCATTTTGAGCTTGCACGGGTTTCCACGGCGACAGGTGAGTATACACACTCTCTGGTTTCTCGGCAGGAAAACTGCAGAGAATTACGACGAGAAAATAGAGGACATGTTTTCTATTTTTCTTGTCTAGATTCTGGGCAGTTTTCTTGTCGAGAAACCTGAAAGCCTTGTACACACGCTCAGTATACTGGCCAAGAAAGCTCTGCCAGAAGTTTTCTTGCTGGTTCTTGCTGAGTAAACCGAGTGTGTGTACGAGGCTTCATATTTATTTCTTCCTTGTGTTTCTCAGAGCAACCAGCAAATCTAGAAGTAAATTCTATCAAAGTTGACTTATAAAGAAGTTGATTTCAGTTTTCTGCTTCCTTAAAGCGGGGGTTCACCCTAAAAACAATTTTCTAACATTACATTGAGCTCACTCTCGACATTGACAGTATGCCATTTTTTTTTTTTTTGCTGTACATACCTTGTATAGCTGTTTTCTTGACTGGCTTCCGGGTAGTGCCTCCTGCGGGAGTGGGCGTTCCTTTGCAGCAGTTCGTGATTGACGTGATGACAAAAACTACCCCCCCGTCACATAAGGAGCATCACAAGTTGCCAAATGTCGGTGCGCAGGCGCCGTATAGCACCGACTCGACGTTTGGCTTCTTTCGGCAACTCGTGACGCTCCTTATGCGTGGGGGGGGGGGGTAGTTTTTGTCATCACGTCAATCACTAACTGCTGCATAGAAATGCCCACTCCTGCGGGAGGCACTACCCGGAAGCCAGGGAAGAAAATAGCTATAAGATTTCATGTGCAGCTTGTTGACATCTGTGCGACCTCAGGCATAGATGTCTATGCAGTTTTACATGAAATTGCAAAAAATAGTGCAGAAACCTTCTTCAAATGGGTGCTAGTCGTAGTTGCTCCGATTTGAACGGTTTCATAGGCACAAATAGGGTGGGTCATGTGCAGGCCCGGACTGGGACAAAAAATAGGCCCGGGCATTTTAGACTGAGCAGCCCAGGGGGGGGGGGGGGCATAGCGGGGGTTAATGACCGAATGTGAGGTGAGATAAAGAAAGATAGATTGAAAGATTAAGATAGAAAGAAAGGAAGATGGATAGATAGATAGATAGATAGATAGATAGATAGAAAAAAGATAGATACAGATAGAAAGAAGGGAAGGAAGGAAGATAAAGAAAGATAAAAGATAGAAAGAAATAAGGGGAGGAAGGAAGATAGATAAATAGATATAGATAGATAGAAAGGAAGAAAGATGGATACAGAAAGAATGAATAATATAGAAAGAAAGAAGGGAAGGAAGATAGATAGATAGAGAACGAAAGATAGATAAAGGTAGAAAGCAAGAAGGGAAGATCGATAAAGAAATAAAGATAGATAAATATAGAAAGAAGGGAAGGAAGATAGATAGATAGATAGATAGATAGGAAGGAAGATATATAAAGAAAGAAAGATAGATACAGATAGAAAGAAAGAAAGAAGGAAGGAAGACAGATAAAGAAAGATAGATACAGATAGATAGAAAGAAAGAAAGAAGGGAAGGAAGGAAGATGGATAGATAGATAGATATATATAGAAATGAAGGAAGATGGATAAAAAACAATGAATAATATATAAAGAAAGAAGGAAAGGAAGATAGATAGATAGATAAAGATAGAAAGCAAGAAGGAAAGATGGATAGATAGATAGATAGATAGGAAGGAAGATAGATAAAGATAGAAAAAAAGAAGAGAAGGAAGATAGGTAGATAGATCTAGATAGAAAGGAAGGAAGATGGATAAAGATAGAAAGAAAGAAGATAGATAGATAGACAGTGGCAGTGCATCTATAGAGGGCGCCGGAGCGCCACTCCCTCTGGCTCAGCCTCCCCCTCTGGCTCAGCCGCGACAATGGGCACAGTGGCGACAATGGGCACACTGGCATCAATGGGCACAGTGGCGACAATGTGCACAGTGGCAACAATTAAAGGGCACAGTGGCATCAATTCTCACAGTGGCGACAATTAAAGGACACAGTGGCTGCGTTTGATGGCATGGCACAGTGGCTGCGTTTGATGGCATGGCACAGTGGTGACAATTGATGGCACAGTGGCTGTGTTTGATGGCATGGTACAGTGGTGACAATTGATGGCACAGTGGCTGCGTTTGATGGCATGGCACAGTGGCTGCATTTGATGGCATGGCACAGTGGTGACAATTGATGGCACAGTGGCTGCGTTTGTTGGCATGGCACAGTGGTGACAATTGATGGCACAGTGGCTGCGTTTGATGGCATGGCACAGTGGTGACAATTGATGGCACAGTGGCTGCGTTTGTTGGCATGGCACAGTGGTGACAATTGATGGCACTGTGGCTGCGTTTGATGGCATGGCACAGTAGTGACAATTGGTGGAACAGTGGCTGTGTTTGATGGCATGGCACAGTGGTGACAATTGATGGCACAGTGGCTGCGTTTGATGGCATGGCACAGTGGTGACAATTGATGGCACAGTGGCTGCATTTGATGGCATGGCACAGTGGCTGCGTTTGATGGCATGGCACAGTGATGACAATTGATGGCCCAGTAGCAGCATTTGATGGGCCCAGTGGCTGCATTTGATGGGCACAGTGAGGCTTAATAGCCGCCGGGGGCCGTTCGTGGGCCGCGAGGGCCGTTCGCGGCCCGCAATCGACCCCGGGCCGCGAGGGCCGTTCGCGGGCCACAATCGGCCCGCGGGCCGCCGCGGCCCACCGGGAATTTGCCCGGTATGCCCTATGGCCAGTCCGTGCCTGGTCATGTGAGTTTAAACTGTCAAATCGCATGACAAGTCTTATCAGTGTGAACAGGGCTCATTAAATCAACCCCAGAATGTCAAAGGTGTGAATATAATAGCTCTTCACTTGCAGGAACACTTGTATTTGGATACGATCGGACATCATCACGTTACATTGTTGTGCAGAAGAGCGACACACATTATGGGCCAGATTCAGGTAGATGGGCGAATCTTTATGTTGGAGTAACGTTTCTCATTTACGTTACTCCGACGAAACTTTAGGAGCAAGTACTGTATTCACATAGGACTTGCTCCTAAAGTTGCAGCGGCGTAGCGAAAATGAGCCGGCGGAATTCAAATTGGGCGGGTAGGGGGCGTGTATTATTATAACTAGGCGCGATCCCGCATCGAACGTACTGCGCATGCGTCGACTGTCAGTGCGCATGCTCCAAATTCTGTCAGTGAACGTCAATGACGTCAATCCCCATTCACAGACGTTTTACGCAAACGACTCTAATTTTTTTTTTTTTTCGACGCAATGACGACGGCCATACTTAACATAGGATACTCCACTAGGGGGCTGCTTCATCTTTACGCCGCGTATCTCTTACGGAAACGTCGGAAAGTCACTGCGTCGGGCCCGAATACGATCGTGAATTGCCGATTCTCGCTGATTAACATATTCTCGGCGTTAATTAGCGGGAACACCCCCAGCGCCATTTTTAAAATTGCAGTTCCGATACAACGGCGAAATACAATTACGCCGCTCGTATAGGAACTCCAACCTGGCATTTCTTGTTTTCTGACTACAGAAAACAGAAACGCCGGCTCAAAGTGAGAGTTAGGCTGGAGTATCACTGATACTCCAGAGTAACTCTACCTGAATCTGGCCCTATATATTTAAGAATTTGCTCATATTAACAGATCTTTTATTTTTCTAACAGTATCAAACTGACCTCTATAGGCAATACAGAAAAATGACCTTAACCACTTCCATACCAGGCACTTACGCACCTTCCCGCCCAAGACAATTTTCAGCTTTCAGCACTGTCGCAATTTGAATGACGATTGCGTGGTCGTGCTGCACTGTTCCCAAACAAAATTGGCGTCCTTTTTTCCCCACAAATAAAGCTTTCTTTTGGTGGTATTTTATCACCTCTGCGGTTTTTATTTTTTGCGCAACAACTAATAAAAGACTAAAAATGTTGAATTTTTTTTATTTTTTATTTTTTTCTGTTAACTTTTTGTAAATAAGTATGTTTTCTCTTTCAATTGCGGGCACTGACTCATAGGCGGCACTGATGGGCACTCATAGGCGGCACTGATGGGCACTCATAGGCAGCACTGATGGGCACTCATGGGTGGCACTTATGGGCGGCACTGATGGGCACTGATGGGTACTTATGGATGACACAGATGGGCACTGATAGGTGGGCACTGGGCATGGATTGGCACTGAGGGGTGGCACTGATGGACACTGAGGGTTGGCACTGATGAATCTATGTTGCCAGTCAGTGCCCATGTGTGGGCACTGACTGGCACCCTTCTTTTTTTTTTTTTTTACTGGCATTTTTTTAATTAAAAAAAATCCTGACTTTTTTTTTTGCCCCCTTTTTTTTTTTTTATTTTACTTTTGCCCTTCCAGTGTGGGCACTCCCTGGTGGTCTAGTGTGGGCATCCGAGGGGGGGCTGCGCTGATAAACAATCAGCGCGAACCCCCCCTGTCAGGAGAGCCGCCGATGGGCTCTCCTGTACTCGCGTCTGTCAGACGCGAGTGAGGAAGAGCCGTCGACGGATCTTCCTGTTTACATTGTGCTCAGCCGTGATTGGACACGGCTGATCTCGTGGTAGCGAGCCTCCGCCGGAGACTCGTTACCGAGATCGGAGGTGCAGGGTGTCAGACTGACACCCCGCATCACCAATCGCCGCGCTGCGCGCCACCACGGGTGCGCGCTGCATGAAATCCTGTAGGACGTTGGACAACGTCCAGTCATGATTTCATAACCACTTCCCGGACGTCAATCTCCTATTGACCGGGCGGGAAGTGGTTAAAGGGTTTGTAAAGGTATTATTATTTTTTTCCCCTAAATAGCTTCCTTTACCTTAGTGCAGTCCTCCTTCACTTACCTCATCCTTTGATTTTGCTTTTAAATGTCCTTATTTCTTCTGAGAAATCCTCACTTCCTGTTCTTCTGTCTGACACACAGCTCCTTTCTTTATCTACAAAGTAGAGAGCGTCCTGACACTCCTGCCTCCCCCTCAAGAGGCTTTCTCCACACCAGTGAGAAAGCCTTGCATTACAGTGTGTAGTTACAGACAGAAGAACAGGAAGTAAAGATTTCTCAGAAGAAATAAGGACATTTAAAAGCAAAATCGAAGGATGAGGTAAGTGAAGGAGGACTGCACTAAAGTAAAGGAAGCTTTTTAGGGACATTTTTTTTTTTTTACCTTTACAACCCCTTTGATGATGGACTTTTTCTATCAGATTTTCCGATCGTGTGTAGCCCCATCAGAGTTTTTTCCATCGGAAATTCCAATCAGAGTTTAGATATTAGAACATGTTCTATATTTTTCCGATGGAATTCCAATGTGATTTGGCCGGGCAAAAGCGAGATCGTGTGTATGCGGCATTACTCTAGTTTTTATAAATGCTCCTCAATAGATTGTACTCAACTGCTCCTTTTTATATGTTAAAGCAATTTTAACTTCTAGCAAAGTACAGGACTTTAGATGTTTATAAATGGCTTTTTATAGAAGTTAACTTGAGTTTTAGGTTTATGGCCCCGTACACAGAGGTGATAGGTTTTCTTTCCTATTGGGCCCCTAAAAGTAGCTATTTTACCATTCTATGTAGGGGTTAAGTGTGACTGGTTTAGCTCCAGCGGCACTTTTATATAAAAGCACGCTGGTAGACCTATAACTCAGTAATGGCCTTTGTGCGGAATATCCAAAGAAACATATGTTGAAAGGAACCAGCAAGAGAAAGAAATGACACAAAAAGGTTGAATGCACAATGCCTTGTCTTGCTCAAGTTAGTTTTGAATGAAGTTAGTTATTCATTCCGGTGTCTTAACTCTCGCTCATTGTCCATCTGTGTTTCATTTTGATATTTTTCTTTTTTGTAGGTTAATAACAGAGATCAAATCATTTTACAACTTAAAACAGACTTGAAAACATCACAGGAGAAATATTTTGGCTCTCAAGAAGAAGTAAGTACTTTGAGAGTTTAGACTGAAATGTCTGTTCACAGATCATTCTTCAGTATACCGAGCTGTTGGTAAGATGGAAATGTTCAGCCTATTACCTACTATTTCATGCTTACTCTGTGCACTTACACGTCAGATCAGTCTCAAGAGGTGGGAATTAAAGTATATTTTATCCCAAGACCAAAAATGTAATATATTGTTGGTCCTAGATGTGGTGGCCATATTAGTTTTTATCTCCTTGGGATCCTGCCAGTAACACACATCAACAAAGAGACAATATTCGCTTTCCTCCCATTCACACTGGTGCGACTTATGCAATTTGACAGTTCCAAACTGCATGACAAGTCGCACCCTATTGTCGGCAATGGAACTGCTCAAATTGGTGCAACTCCGTCTTTGCGGTGCCACACAGATTTGAAAAAAGGTTCCTGCACTATTTTTGACGATTTCAGGTGTGACTTGCATAGACATCTTTGCATGAAGTTACACAGATGTCAAGCAAGTTGCATCTGAAATCGCACTAGCCTGCAGCTTAGAAATCATGCTATTTCAAGTGAAGTATCACAATTTCAAAGTCATGTTCAGTGTGAAAGGGGGCTTACTGTACAACATCTATGTGCTGCCATTTTAGAACAGGAAGTACACTAAATTACCAAAAGTATTGGGACGCCTGCCTTTACACACACATTACCTTTAATGGCATCTCAGTCTTAGTCCGTAGGGTTCAGTATTGAGTTGGCCCACCCTTTGCAGCTATAACGGCTTCAACTCTTCTGGGAAGGCTGTCCACAAGGTTTAGGAGTGTGTCTATGAGAATACTTGACCATTATTCCAGAAGCGCATTTGTGAGGTCAGGCACTGATGTTGGACTATGAGGCCTGGCTCACAGTCTTCACTCTAATTTATCCCAAAGGTGTTCTGTGGGGTTGATGTCAGGACTCTATTCAGGCCAGTCAAGTCCTCCACCCCAAACTCACTCATCCATGTCTTTATGGACCTTGCTCTGTGCTCTGGTCCAATTCATTTGGTGGAGGGGTGATCATGGTGTAGGGTTCTTTTTTATGAGTTGGGCTTGGCCCCTTAGTTCTAGTGAAGGGAACTCTTAATGCATCCGCATACCAAGATATTTTGGACAATTTCATGCTCCCAACTTTGTGGGAACAGTTTTGGGATGGCCCCTTCCTGTTCCAACATGACTGCACACCAGTACACAAAGCAACGTTCATAAAGACATGGATGAACTGTTTCCACAAAGTTGTGAGCATGAAATTGTTCAAAATGTTCTGATATGATGACGCCTTAAGAGTTCCCTTCACTGGAACTAAGGGGCCAAGCCCAACCCCTGGTAGAAATCTGTGTAAACCCCTGGTACAAATCTGTGTTTCATAAGACCATGCAACACATATAGCCATTGCAAGCACATTAGTTTAAGTCAATCAGCATTGCTTCTATTTTTTAAGTCCAACTGTTTCAAAATATTTCGTAATTTACAGATAAGCTAATCAGCTAGCGTTTAAAAAAAACCTTACCATAGTTCAGGAATTTGTCTGCTGAGATGTGGTAGTGGCATTACATTTTAGGAACCTTCGGGATCAAGGACTGATGTGACTGGTCTTTGTGCTGTGGAATTTCAGTGCTACATGAATGAATGAATAAAATGTGACGAATAAATAAAGGGAGAAATAAATAAAAATAAATAACAAACATCGTCAGGTAGTATACATTTACTGCCGGTATTTGTTCAGGCAGGTGTTCTTTAAATGCTTCTGATTTTGGGATTTCTTTCAGTCACTGATGACCCATCTTGTGCCCATCACACAGTGTTGAACAATAAATGATTTTCAATTCAAAAGAGAAAGTTGGCAAATGCATAAGTCATCCGGTTTAATTCAGTGAAAGGCAGAATCTGACCTTGTTGCATAGTAACAATCCAAATGATGAATATGTGCTGTCACAAAGGGATGGTGCTGCTTATTATTGGAAATATTCTATTAAATTAATGAAAATTATACAATCTGAGTTTTCCTGTTTGTGGTATTATAATGCTGACTAGGGCATCAGGTGCAGCGTTATATATATTTTTTTTTTTTTTTTTTAAATAGAATCAATCTATACAATGCCTTCAAGCTGAATATGCAGTTTAAAGTTGACCATGGATCCTTAATTATTTGACTACCCTTTTATTTGACACCTCTAAAAAGAAACATGGTGGGGTTACTCGTATAGCTTTGTCTTTCGTTAAAAGATGGTATGCTTGAATAGGGTGGATTTATGTGAAGATGGATTGTTTTTTTTCTTTAGCCATGAATTAGTGCCTTTAGCCATGAATTAGTGCACCACTTTATGAATGCAAATTAATTTGACTTTTTCCTCCCAATGGAACAATGGGTCACTTTAGGGTTTGCTCATGCAGATGTCATTGCCCTCGTGTGAGCTTTGCCCCAGTCACCCTGCAGTGAATGGAGCACAAATGGGCCTTGAAATAGAAATCAGTGATCCATATAGTAAATGGAAAGTCTCTAAACATGGACATCTAGTTCAAACCCCATACTGTGTTCACCTTTTAAAAAAGCATCTTGCATTGAACATTATGCATTTGTATGATCATTTGAGTTACATATGACCTCTCCTGCAAGGCTAGTGCAAGAAAATGTGAGATCTAAAGCAAATACAGAATATGTGACCTAATGCAACATTTAAGAACTATGTATTACCATCTTCTGACTTCAATTAAATATATAATTCTGGGCTTGATGTCAGTAAATGTACTATATTATGCATGTTAGTACATTGCTTTGGCCAAGTGTCTATTTGGCTTGACTCTCACAATGGTTGGTTTCTGGCAAGACAAGTAATTTGCGCTCCCAACCCATGGAGATTTAGCACTCCCTGAGTTCCTTCCACTCCTACAATATTAAAACCCCTCATTGTACATTTTAGGATGTGCCACTCTTTCTCTTTGTTGTCCTTTCTTTCCTTTTATCTTTGTCTATCCTAAATTATTGTCCCCCCCCCCCCCCCATCCCTCTCTTTAGCTGTATTTCTTGTTTTTTCTCTTATTCTTTCTATCCATTTTTCTTTGTTCCTCCCCCTCTTTTTTCTCCCTTCCATGTATTCTCTATTTTTATTCCTTCTATTTCACCTTGGTTGGGGGGGGGGGGATGGGATCAGTGGAAGTGTTAGCGGGGAGTTGGGATGAGTGGCAGTGCTGGGGGAAGTTTTGATCAGCCAACTTAAGTGCTCTTGATCAAGGTCAAGTGCTGATCTGAGAACTGTAGTGGGGACTTTTAATGGGAACTATAATCACAGGTAGTGTTACTCACTGTGTCTCCAGCTTCACTTTGTCTCCGACTTTGTGGTGTCTTGCAGCAGTGACACCTATGCCAAAATCAGGAGCTTGGGTCAGCCCTTCCCACTTCCTCATCAGTCAGCTGACCTCTAGTCTCTGCCCCTCAGCCATGCCGTGAACTTAATGGGCGGCTGCAAATAAGCTGAGTGGGAGGCCACAGGCTCCAGAAATAGCCCAGTTAGGCGGCTGAGAAAAGACTGGGAGAGCGGTGTGGCTTCAGGAACAGCCCAGGATTTGGTGACCCCCTGGTAAATCATCATTCGACCCCTGAGGGGGTCCCAACCCCCAGGTTGAGAACCACTGTTTTAGATAAAGCCTGTGTGTGCTTGTTTAGTTTTCCCCAATAGTAAAGGTTCTCTAACAACAGTGTCCTACTTTTAAGTAATGCCCATCTTAATTGGTAAGGGTGTTAGATAATTAGACCCTTTTAAAGGCATATACTGTTGTGAAATGTCCTACATACCCTGTACAGTGATATGGAATTTGTCAGCACTGTGTTAATGAACCAAATAAATAAAATTGCCAAGCTATGCTGTCAGTACATGTAAAATACCAACTTCTGTTGCCTATAAAGAAAACTAGAAGTACACTCATCGGGGCCATTAAATGTAAAATATCAGTCTCTGGTGCTCATAAATGTATAATGCCCACTTCCAGCATCAGTAACTGTATACTGCCAGCCCTTGATGCTTGTAAAAACTATAATGCAAGTATCTGCTGTCAGTGAATGTGTAATGCCAAGCATAATGTTCACTTCTGCTTTAAAGAACTTCCTTCCATGGGGGCCTTAGGTGACCCCTTAATCACAAACAGACAGTCCTTATCTGAGATATTAATGCAGAATATCTTCCAATGTCACTGCAATCAGTGCTCTCTCTCAATGAGAACTTAAGGGTTAATTTTTTCAGATCTCAAACCATGCAACCCCTTAGTTGCCCAGTGAAAAATCCAACCATTATTTACATCAACATGCATATATACTAAAAATCCACAGTATAAAAGATATGTTACACCTAAAATTAACTATTTAACACTACACCTTGGCAGATCTTTGAAAACGTTCAGTAATCCCAAAAGTTCTTGTTCAGAGTATCCTTGTATTAGGCCCGGTTCATCTCTATGTGGCTTTGCAAGCTGTGTTTGCATGGGAACAGCAGCATATTCAATAGGATGGGCTGCTGTGCCTGCAATTCATGCAGGAAAAAGGTTTCTGCACCATTTATAAAATGCAGCTGGAGGGAAATCACCTGGTGCTTTTGCACCTTGTGATTTCCTGCGCTGCAGTTTCAGATGCGTGGGGGTGCCATTAAGAATGAATGGAAGCCCTGCATGTCTGCAAAGAAGCACTGTGGTTTGGCTGTGGGTGTTGCAGGAACAGGTGTGATTTACCCGATGTCCCATATGCAGAACCACCTGTACAAGTGTGAACCTAGCCATAAAAAGTATCTTTTTGTATCCACAGGAGGTATTTGCACGATCATTCGTAGGTTATACGTAGGGAATACAGCAAACACTGTCTCAGTCCACTGCCGCTTTAATTTACTCAGGCACAGTTTAGACAGTACTGGACTACTAGACAGTACTGGTGCTGACATTGAGGATGGCATTAATAAAAAAGGCTTTGAAGTGACTCTTCTAGTAAAGCAAAAATAGCAGTGGACTCTGCACCCATGGGTATATGACATTGTATGCTGTATTCTCCCACAAGATAATCTACGAATGACAGCGTGATCTCTGCTGTGCATACAAAAACTCCTTTTTTATTATTCCAAGGTTGCTCCCAACAAGAATCATTGGAGTGGCTTCACACTGCCCCGGTGCACTCCCACTGTGCTTTGGGCATAGTACATTTAACCCATGGGTTGGTGGGGGTTAGCTGCACTTTCCCATAGATGCCCTTGGTGCAGTTTCAAAAAGTGCACCAAAGATGCAACATGCAGGAGATTTGGTGTGCTTTCTGAAACTGCACCAAAACTGCAACACCTCATAGAAGGGAAATCGCTGCTAACCCACACAAAAAACACGGGTTAGCTGCCCTTGCGATTAGGCCCTGTGAAGCTGCCCTAAGGCTACATTCACACTTGCGTTTTTGCCCGACGGAGTGTAGATGCGAGAAAATTGCCGATTAGTTGCGAGAGGCAGGCCTACTGATAGTTTGCATCCAGGGCTGATCACTTGCAGGTAATCGCTGCAGTGGCTGCAGTTAGCTGCAGTTAGCTGTGGGAGTCAATAGCCTTCTATTGCTTTCAATGTGCATACTTGCATATTTTAGTCTGCTTTTTAGTCTGCTCTGGTCCGGTTACATGATCCTGCTGCTTCATCCCATTTGTGTTGGTCAGTGGTGGTTGCAGGGGAGAGGAGGGAGAAGTAACAGCAACTGGGACATAAGAGCCCTTGAGTTACGTCATGGTTCTCGGAATTCCCAGCTGTTTTCTCCCCTGGAGCCGGCACTCAGTAACACAGGGTAACACATGACCCAACCTGAGTGGACTAAAAATAAGCAAGTATAAGTATACATGTCTTTTTTTTTTTTATACAAGTTGGGCAGTATAGATAGCAGTAGGGGGAGAGGACTTTTTTAAGACTTGTTAGTGTTGGGCTGGAATTCTATTTTAAGACATTCATTTTTTGCTTCATTAAAGCAAAGTTCCACCCAAAAATGGAACGTCCGCTCATTTGTCTCCCCTCCCCCCTCCGGTGCCACATTTGGCACCTTTCTGGGGTGGGGGGAAGGGGGGTTGTTTGAAGTGGATAACCTTATCTTTGACTGGTATCCTGTCCCCACTTCTGGGAGTCTTGGCCGTGGCACATTACGACAGCGGCTCTGGCTCCCTTCTCCCCCTCCTCCTTCCCCAGCCACCGGTCCAGTAGGAGAGCGCAGAGCTGCTTTGCGCATGAACAGTAGGGACCCAGTATTAAGCAATAATGCTTCACTACCGGGTTCCCTTACCGGCAATGGCAGTGGAACCCTGGAAACATGAGCTTCAGTGCCGACATCGCTGGACTGCAGGAAAGGTAAGTCTCCTATTATTAAAAGTCAGCAACTGCAGTATGTGTAGCTGTTGGTTTTTCATTTTTGCAGCAGTGGGAGGACTTCCGCTTTTAATACCGTATAGTCATATAAGAAAATCAGTTTGCCTAGGTTCACAACTGTGCGGGCTGTGCAGGTTTTCCAATCTGTTGGCAAACTATGCTGCTCTTTAAAGCGGAGGTTCACCCTAAAAACATGTATATAACATTACATTCTGCATACTTCCAACATTTACAGTATGTTTTTTTTTTTTTTTTTGCTGTGCTCACTCCTGCGGGAGTAGGTGTTCCTATGCAGAGGCGCAGTGTCACGTGGGACTTTGCGCAGTCAGCTCTACACAGCTCCTAGTCGGTGTGCAGGCGCCGTATAGAGCCGACTCGCAGTTCGGCTACTTTCGGAAACTCGTGACGTACCTTATCCGCCGGGGGGGAAGTTTTTCTCAAGACGTCAGTCATCTGGGCGAAGTCCCACATGACACTGCGCCTCTGCATAAGGACGCCTATTCCCGTGGGAGTGAGCACCCAGAAGCAGGGTGGAAAATAGCAATTATACGGTATGTACAGCAAAAAAAAACACAGCATACTGTAAATGTTGAAAGTATGCAGAATGTAATGTTATATACATGTTTTTAGGGTGAACCTCCGCTTTAACGGACACACCGGGGTGCCATTAAAGTGGATGTAAACCTGAATCATGAAATTTGAACTGGGCACATATATCTGCAGTATTTTGTTATCTCTTTTCAATGAGCTAAGTTTTATAGCTCTCTTCTGAATGATTCTTCTGTTATCAGCATGAGAGCTCTTGACAAATTCTCCGTCTTTTTAGACAAAAGCAGCCTGATTCTTTTGTTGTCGGAGGTTGCTAAAATAGAGTAGCAGAGAACAGCTCCTATTACAAAGCACCTCCTGAGAGTCTCTACCTATGAGGAGAGGGGGTGTGTGCCTTTTCTTCAATCAGCAATTTTAGCTATCTTGGCTGTATGCCCAGACATCACACTCCATGTTAAACAGGAACAGAAAATCTCCTAACGAAATCTGAACTTTCTAAACAGTATATAAATGTGAACACAGCAGATATGCATATAAAACCTGTAGGGAGATTTGGTTCATCTTGGTGTATCAGCTGATGCTGTTCACTTCACTGGGTGTATGGAGGGTTTACACCCACTTTAAGGCCGGAATCACACTTGTGCAGTGCGAATTTCAGCTCTCTTATCTCTGCAGGGAGATTACAGTGTTCAGCAGATTAGCAACGTTTTAGCTGCGAATTTGGAGACCTGGGAGAAGTTACAGGGGAGAGGAGAGTGGGGGAGAAATGTATTGGGCTGAATGACAGAAATTCCTGAAGAGAAATGAACACATCTGCAAATCAACTGCGTACCCATAGAAGATAATGGGCCTGAATTTGCACCTGAGCCGCACCGCAAGGCATAAAATCCGCACACGTTTTTCCTGCAATGCGCAGTGCGAATGCATCGCACATATGTGAACCAGCCTCATTGAAAACAATGTATTTAGAAATGTTCTGCGTATTAGATGCGGTTTAAGCCGCAACCAATTTGCATAGGTGTGAATCCAGCCTAATTGTTAATGACACCCCCATGCATTGGAAAACATTGAGTGTTTTTGTGTGTGTGACACTGCATGGTACCAAAGGACCATACCCAAACAAGAAATTATTCAAGGAAATATTCAGCTCTAATTAAATTCATATTTGTTTTAAAAAATTGCTCTGGTGTTAAGACCCAAAACCTTTCCTTTTTCTTCCTTACTTCCATTTGTTTGAAATGAGCAGTGCATGTTAGTTTCAGTCATGTGCACTGCTCTACGCAAACTACACATTCTAAAGTCCATAGTTTATACGTTCCTACCAGTGGCGGCCCGCCCATATGGGCGCACGGGCGCCGCCCCCCCTCCCGCAGTCACAAAAAAAAAAGGGCCCTTTAAGAACTTTTATTCGGCTAAAATGTCATTTTGTCATTTTAGCCGAAGTTCTGGCGGCCGTCTATAGAGGGCGCTGCAGCGCCACCCTCTCTCGCAAATAACTCACATTCAATGCAATGCATTGAACGTGTGTTATTGTTGCCAGCTGCCTGGTCTATTCCTATAACCGGACATTGGGCGCCGGTTACCCGAATAGTGGCAGCTGGTTGGCTGAGGGGAACTGCCTATCAAAGCCAGCGGCTCTGATAGGCTTTTCCAGTACCGCCCTCCGGCTCTCGGAAGTCTATGCTTGGAGCGCAGGCAATCTGCGTTCCTTGCATGAGACTGACGGCCGTTTCAGCCAATCAGGTTCCCGGATTCTGGTTATTGGGAACCTGATTGGCTGAAGCTTCTCCACGGCGGCAGAAGACATCAAGGGAAGACATGGAAGCGTCAGGTAAGTGATTTTTACAGGGAAAGGGGCATCATGGGGCACAGTGGCATCATGGGGCACAGTGGTGACAAAGGGCACAGAGGCGACAATGAGCACAGTGGCATGGGGCACAGTGGTGACAATTGATGGCACAGTGACTGCATATGATGGCATGGCACAGTGGTGACAATTGATGGCACAGTGACTGCATTTGATGGCATGGCACAGTGGTGACAATTGATGGCACAGTGGTGGCGTTTGGCATTGCACAGTGGTGACAATTGATGGCACAGTGACTGCATTTGATGGCATGGCACAGTGGTGACAATTGATGGGCACAGTAGCTGTGTTTGATGGCATGGCACAGTGGTGACAATTGATGGCACAGTGGTGGTGTTTGATGGCACAGTGGTGGCGTTTTATGGCATGGCACAGTGGTGACAATTGATGGCACTGTGGTGGCGTTTGATGGCATGGCACAGTGGTGACAATTGATGGCACAGTGGTGGCGTTTGATGGCATGGCACAGTGGTGACAATTGATGGCACAGTGGTGGCGTTTGATGGCATGGCACAGTGGTGACAATTGATGGCACAGTGACTGCATTTGATGGCATGGCACAGTGGTGACAATTGATGACACAGTTGCTGTGTTGCATGGCACACACAGTGGTGACAATTGATGGCACAGTGGCTGCATTTGATGGCATGGTACAATGGTGACAATTGATGGCACAGTGACTGCATTTGATGGCATGGCACAGTGGTGACAATTGATGGCACAGTGACTGCATTTGATGGCATGGCACAGTGGTGACAATTAATGGCACAGTTGCTGTGTTGCATGGCATGGTGACAATTGATGGCACAGCGGCTGCATTTGATGGCATGGCACAGTGGTGACAATTGATGGCACAGTGGTGACGTTTGATGGCATTGCACAGTGGTGACAATTGATGGCACAGTGACTGCATTTGTTGGCATGGCACAGTTGTGACAATTGATGGTGCAGTGGCTGCATTTGGTGGCATGGCACAATGGTGACAATTGATGGCACAGTTTCTGTGTTTGATGGCATGGCACAGTGGTGACAATTGATGGCACAGTGGCTGCATTTGGTGGCATGGCACAATGGTGACAATTGATGGCACAGTTTCTGTGTTTGGCATGGCACAGTGGTGACAATTGATGGCACAGTGGCTGCATTTGGTGGCACGTCACAGTGGTGACAATTAATGGCACAGTGGCTATATTTGGTGGCATGGCACAGTGGTGACAATTGATGGCACAGTGGCTGCATTTGGTGGCATGGCACAATGGTGACAATTGATGGCACAGTTTCTGTGTTTGATGGCATGGCACAGTGGTGACAATTGATGGCACAGTGGCTGCATTTGGTGGCATGGCACAATGGAGACAATTGATGGCACAGTTTCTGTGTTTGATGGCATGGCACAGTGGTGACAATTGATGGCACAGTGGCTGCATTTGGTGGCATGGCACAGTGGTGACAATTGATGGCACAGTGGCTGCATTTGGTGGCATGGCACAGTGGTGACAATTGATGGCACAGTGGCTGCATTTAGTGGCATGGCACAGTGGCTGCATGTGATGGGCACAGTGAGGCTGCAATATTATTTTTTTCGTTTGCGCCCCCCCAAAAAAAAATTTAGCACCATCCGCCACTGGTTCCTACATACAGTGGGAGAATGAATGTAGCCACTGCTTGACAGGAATCAGATCACAGCAGCAAAACAATGGAATTTGGTGATTTAGATCAGGCTGAGAGAAATATAAGGTAATATGGGATCTATACCAGAATGCAGTGTGGAATAGGTGGTACTCAATAGGTGATGCATAGAAGACTGATGGCAGAAATCGACCATGTGGTCCATCAAGCATGACTTTTTTTTATTTTTGAGGTTGTTTATCCAAAGCATGTGATCGATGATACTTTGTACTGACTGAATATAATGTAATCTAAACAAGCTAACACAAAGACTGGACATTTGGCACTTTATAGCCCCAACAGATACCCCAACTATACACTTCCACCATGTGGACCCCAAGAAATACTTGTTTTTTCTAGTTGTATGTTACATAGCTCAATGCTTTGTAGCTGAGTGAACAAACAATAAGTTAAAGCATTAACCCATGGAGGTTTTCTGTCTCCACCCCATCTTCCATTGCTATGAGGATTTTGTTTTTCTCTGGTCGCTTTATTGTGTGAGTTTTGTATGTCCTACCAGGGACGGATCTATGGGGGGGGGGGAGCTGAGGTGGGCTGAGCCCCCAAGATTTCATTCATGACCCCCAGAGCTAGTGATGATGTTATCCGAAATTGAAGGAGCTAAGGTGCAGTGCACAGCATTGGCATGGCTCCATAGTGCCTTGCTACTATCTGCTGCACTGCATCATTCATTTCTATGGTGCAGGGGGCAGACTACAATTCATGCTGTTACATGTTGCTATGATGATGGTGGCCGAATTATGTTAATCCAAGGTGGGGATTTAAAAGTTGACGATAGTCCTGCTTCCATCTAGACCTGTTCTGCCTCCTGCCATGATGCTTTAGCAAAGATTTGAAGGTAGGACTAAGGTCGCTGTTGTGAAGGGAGCAGACTGTAATGTCTGATGTCAACAGAGGCAGACTGTAATGTGGAGAGGGCAACTCTGATCTGATATGATGAGGGCTGGCTCGGATGTGATGTAATGGGAGGGGGGGACTCTAATGTGAAGGAAGGACTCTGATGTGAAGGGTGGGGGGTTTCTAATGTACTGGGGGGAACTCTGATTTAAATGATAAAATGAAGGCGTGTTATTATACAGGATTTATATAACGCCAACAGTTTGTGCAGCGCTTTGCAATATAAAGGGAGACAATACAGCAACAGTACAATTCAATACAAGAGGGTGTATTAGATTATGTGCCTGGGGGCTTACAATCTAATAGGTGTGTTAATAGTATGCCCTCTTTGACTTTCTTTACTGCACCCCTAGATCAGATGGGTTATACCTTACCCTGCTTGATACAGCAAATACAGCAGATGAAGTAAACCCTCATTAAAGAAAGCTGACTTATAGGCTACATTGCAGAAGCTGCTATATCACAGTTCAACCATTGAGCTTTAGTGCTATCATAAGGATGTATCCAAAAGACTTCAACTAAAAAAGGAAGACATTCATCTAAGTGACAATTTTACACAGCTTGCCGTCAATCCCTGATGTACAATATCTTAGCGAGATGTCTTTTTTCAGTTTTTTATTATGTAATCATTATTATGTAATCATTGATGTTTAAACATGAAAAAAAAACACCTGTACATTAAATGTGTGTTTTTCCTTTTCATGGTTAGTTGAGCCTCCAGGAGGCAGAGATTTCAAGACTCCAACAGAAGATAAGATGTCTTCAGAATGAAGCTCGGGAACTATGGGAAAAATGTAATGAACAGGAAGACCAGCTTAATCTAGTAGAGAAAGAAAAACAACAGCTTATTCATGAGCAGGAGATCCATCTTGGCCAGGTAAGAGCTTTGGTGTCTTAACCACTTAAGACCCGGACCAATACGCTGGCAAATGACCCAAGGGGTTTTTGCGATTCGGCACTGCGTCGCTTTAACAGACAATTGCGCGGTCGTGCGACGTGGCTCCCAAACAAAATTTGCGTCCTTTTTTTCCCACAAATAGAGCTTTCTTTTGGTGGTATTTGATCACCTCTGCGGTTTTTATTTTTTGCGCTATAAACAAAAATATAGCGGCAATTTAAAAAAAAATGCAATATTTTTTACTTTTTGCTATAATAAATATCCCCCAAAAATATATAAAAAAACATTTTTTTTCCTCAGTTTAGGCCGATACGTATTCTTCTACATATTTTTGGTAAAAAAAATCGCAATAAGCGTTTATCGGTTGGTTTTCGCAAAATTTATAGCGTTTACAAAATAAGGGATAGTTTTATTGCATTTTTATTAATTTTTTTTTTTTTTACTACTAATAGCGGCGATCAGCGATTTTTTTCGTGACTGCGACAATATGGCGGACACTTCGGACAATTTTGACACATTTTTGGGACAATTGTCATTTTCACAGCAAAAAATGCATTTAAATTGCATTGTTTACTGTGGAAATGACAGTTGCAGTTTGGGAGTTAACCACAGGTGGCGCTGTAGGGAATGTGTGCCCTAATGTGTGTGTTTACAACTGTAGGGGGGTGTGGCTGTAGGTGTGACGTCATCGATCGCGTCCCCCTATTACAGGGATGACGCGATCGATGCTCCGGCCACAGAGAAGCACGGGGAAGCCGTGTGTACACACGGCTCTCCCCGTTCTTCCGCTCCAGGGACGGATCGCCGCACTGCAGCGGCGATCGGGTCCGCGAATCCCGCGGTCCCGGTCCTGGAGCTTCGGACCGGGTCGCGGGCGCGCGCCCGCGACCCACGGCTGGGTACTAAAACCAACGTATATATACGTTGATGTGCCCAGCCGTGCCATTCTGCCGACGTAAATGTGCAGTAGGCGGTCCTTAAGTGGTTAACCAGATACGGTCATTTAAAACCAGCATTTGATGCAGCCAGTTTGTTGTAAAGCAGTTAAAGCGTTTTGTTAACCTAAAATAATAATAGTTTTCCCATAAAGCATGTTATACAGCACAGTGCTTGTGCTGTGTAATTTGGCCTCCTGTAACTCCTAACAAACCTGTCTGATCCTGCCTGGTTATAACCTCCCCCCTATAAACTGACCACCATTTATCATGGCTGCTGAGCCCTGACACAGTGGTCAGTTTACCTGCCTTTGGTATCCGCAGCTCTGCTCTGTCCTTCTCTGTCCTCTCGCCCGTCCTCTCCCCCCTCCCTCACTGCCTGTCTGTTTGGAACAGCGCCCGCCCAACCACTCCTACTGCTCTCATAATTACTATAAAAAAAATTCCCCTCTGTAATATAACATTATGTGCTCCTGTGCCTGTGTTGTATAAAAAAATATGCTGATCTGTACCTATTTTACAGCAACTCTCCACTAGCTTGTGAATCCTTGTCTCTCTTCCTCATTGGATTGGCGTAGTTGGCACATCTGGCACCCGGGGCTGATAATTTTTTGCACTATATATATGGCAATATAGCAACGCCGTGCCAAAACTGTGGGTGTGGTCAGATTGCAGCATAAGTGGGGGGGGGGGGGGCTTAAATTGCCTTATGCTTTAATGACTGTGCCACAAGCGAGTATGTAACAGACAGTACAGTGGGCCAGATAGCGGGAAAGAGGAGAAGTAGTGCGTGGGCATTTTTTTTAAATCATACATACGTAGGTGGATGCTGCATCTATCCCCTTGCCGGCTCTAAAGCTGAGAATGGAGTAATCAGACACTGCTTATCTTTCAGTTATCAGTGCTCCCTGAGCAGAGAGCTGGTGACTGTTCATCTCTGGTTCTCTGCTCTGCCCCCCTGCACTTACTGTAACACTGGGCTATGGCGGGGATGGGAGCAGGCTGAGCTGGGTGCTGGTCCAAGCATGTGAGTGGACCCTGACCATATGGTTGTGCTTTTTCTCCAGCCTGGACCGACTCTGTACTCCCCCTCCAGTCCAAGGCTTCCTCTGCACTCCTCTCCTAGTACAAGGCCCCCATTTGAGAGCCTCCTCTGCACCCTGCCTTCAGAATTCCTTCTGAATCCAGATATTTTGCCACACCAACACTTTTTTCAAGTCCAGGGCCTGCTCTACACCCCCCAGTCCAGGGCCTCGGGTGTATTCCCCTCCTAACCCAGGGTCTCCTCTGCACCCCCTCCCAGTCCAGGGCCTCTTGTACTCCCCTCCTAGTCCAGGGACTCCTCTGCACCCCCCCTAGTTCAAAGCTTCCTCTGCACTCCCCTGCTAGTTCAGGGCTTCTTCTGCACCTCCCAATCCAGGGCCTCCTGTGTATTACCCAGGGCGTCCTCTGCAGCCCCCTCATACACCTCCTCAGCCCAGGGCCCCTTCTGCCCCCCTAGTCCAGGGCCTTCTCTGCACCCCCCAGGCCCCCCTATCAATTGCCATACCAACTTCCTAGTCCAGGGCCTTCTGCACACAAACTCCTCTTCTTGTTTTAATAAATTACTTCCAGTTCCATAAAGGCTCTCACTCTGGAATGCCTTTCTATAATGCTGGTGGGCAGTCTCCCTGCTATTTGGTTCTCCTGTATTTGGAAAATTATGCAGCGGGCGCTGCCTGTCCATTATACTGGATTGGGTGGAAGTGACACCCTTTGAGCAGCGCTTCCCAGTGCTTGTGGGGGTGACAGAACCCCTGTCATTGACCCCCTCATTTTGGCTCTTCTCTCTTCTTTCCCACCTCCCCGGTTGATGTCATTGGGAGTGCTGGGCCCCCGCGTCCCGGAGCTGTCAGCCGGGCAGAGGAGAGAGCCAAGGATTCACATGTAAATTCTGACTTAGGTCAGAGATGTAGCTTACACAGGAAGAAGCACCATTCTCATGCCCTGCTTAGCCACTCAAGCACTAATAACAGGGTAACTCCATACCAAGGTAATTGAGCATTGCAGAGGAAGCAAATAACAGCAGCATAGCAAGTCCTCTATGCAAGGAAACGCTTACTTTGCCCTAGGCGGGAAAGTGCAGATTTGGTTTAAAGCCACAGTTCATTTGAGTTGTTTTGCACCCAGGCTTTCCACTTTTATAAAGTATATGCATTTTAAACAGCACATTGGAGAGCCCATGTCAATAGCAGTCAGACACTCTCCCTGCACAGTATAACAATAAATTGCACTGGTCAGGGAACACAAGGCTTCAACTGGATTTTAAAGTACCAAAGAATTGGACCACTTGGCAAATCGCATATTTCAAGTTTTGTGTCACTTGACATTTTGTGATTTTTGTCTCACATTAAAGTGGAACTTCAGTCATTTTTCATCTTTCCATCTATTACATTTTCTGCCTTTGTTGCTTTAACTTTGGATAGTTATTTTTTGTTGCCAGTAAATACCTTATACAGCTCACTTCCTGTTGCTTGACTGGTAAAAAATATAGACTTATGACATCATTCACAGCTCTCTCTCTCTCTTACTCTCATGATAATTTGCCAAGCGGGGGGGGGGGGGGGGGGAGTCATAAGAGGGCAAATGAAAGCTGCAGAGCTGGAGGTGTGCCTCTGTGTAAATCAAAGTGAACAGGCAGTAGCTTCAGCTGCCCACAGTTTAAATGGATGCAGGCAGACTCAGTTGAGGAAGATTTCTGCAGCATATTTGGCAAGTATAGGATCACAGTATATATAAAATAATATGAAAAGTGGTTGGAGGGAAGCTTCAGAATGGCAAAGATGTTTTTATTACAAATTATGTGAGCAGACT
This sequence comes from Rana kukunoris, assembly GCA_029574335.1. Lineage (NCBI taxonomy): Eukaryota > Metazoa > Chordata > Amphibia > Anura > Ranidae > Rana > Rana kukunoris. The sequence continues at coordinate 394,887,414 of CM056053.1, forward strand.
ACAGCTCCTCTTTAAGTTGTGCATGTGATCTGTTTATTGGCTCTACACAGCTTTATCTACAATGTACGTTTAGTATTAGGCCCCGTACACATCGTTCCGCCCGTCGAGGTTCTCTGCCGGCCGTCAGATTCGGCGACCCGCCCGTCGGGAAAGGCGACCAGCCATTCATCCCGACGGGCCGTCGAGCAAATAGAGAACCTGCTCTCTATTTGCTCGACGGGTTTCCCGACAGGAGGGGCTCGCCGAGAGCGTACACACGGCCGAGGTTCTCGGCAGAATGCGGCTCCCAGCGAGTTTCTCGCTGGTTTCTGCCGAGAACCTCGGCCGTGTGTACGGGGCTATAGTGTTAGGAATGACATTGATTTTTATTTTTTTTTTTTACATACTGGTAATGGTTTTATAGGCTTTCTAAAAGTGGTCGTAAACACTGCTTGCTCACTCGTACCTTCAGGTAAGCTTACAATAAAGCTTACCTGTAGGTACAATGCATATCTCTTAGGCCGCGTACACACGATCGAATCTATCTGCTGGAAACGGTCTGACAGAACGTTTCAGCAGACAGATTCGATCGTGTGTACGGGCGGACAGACAGATTTTTCCAGCAGACAGATTTTAAAGCATGCTTTAAAATGTGTCTGCTGGGAATCCGTCCATCGGATATGTCGGCTGGTTAGTACACTAACCAGCAGACATATCTGCTCGCACATGCGTCGAATGGATTTGACGCATGCGCGGAAGTGTTTTACTTCCTGGTGCGGTGACGTGGCGGCGTCAATGTCATCACCACATCACCGCGATGTCTGCCGGTGGGGATTTTGGTTTGATCATGTGTACAGCGATCAAACCAAAACAGCCCAGCAGACAGATCTGATCAAAACGGTCTGTCAGACCGATTTGAACAGATTTATTTAATGGTGTGTATGGGGCCTTAAACGTGCACCGCATAGGAGATATTTCTGCAACCAGTGACATCCATGGCGCATGCACCCTGAAGGGATGGCATGCCGTGTTTTCAAAACGCTATGCTGCAGCCATGGCTCCTATGCACTTGCGCGATAGTGACGCCATCGTGGCTCGGGCATTTGTGACCCGCAAACCTGGAAAAAAGACTGGGTGAAGATGGAAGCCCTGACAGCGTGCTACTGGAAGACTTTGTTTTAAGGTATGTCTATCATAATGTGCTAGGGTGTGATACATACTAGCACATTATGACATTGCCTTGTAGGGGGAAAGTTTTTATTTTTTTTCTTGGAAAGTTTACTACTGTTTTTAACATTTTACATTTTTTTTAATTGGGGATATCGTTATTGGTGTCTTTTAATTCTGCAAAATCTCTATTGTTAAAACATATATTGTTTAGGGTCTTAAAGCTATTGTTTTCTTTATAGATATGTGGACATTTCCAAACTGGCCCAGCCATCTGGAGTAGAGATGTAGGCAGGATCATAGCATCAAAAGTGTTACGGAATTAAACTTGATTTTTTTTTTACATTTTCCAGACCTGTCTAAGAATGTTCTGGATTTTACTAGTAGACAAGGGGGTCAAATGCCATATACATTCTCAGCACATGTTAAAGTGTGATGAGATAATCTCTTTACAGTAGAAACAATGCCTTTAAAGTGTATCAAAGCCCAAAAGCATAAATATAATATATTGCAGCTTACCAATTCTTAGATGTGGTGGCTGCATTAGTTTCTATTTTCATATGTTTTTCTTTTATTTTTCACCTGTCCAGTCGGTAACACATTTCCCTTCCTAGGGTGGCTCTGCTCACTTTTCCACTGTATCTATGGATAAGCAACAAAAATATTCTTTGACAGCAGCAGGGTCAACTTGCGACCAGGGTAGTGTTGAGAAAAGATTCACCATTTTTACTTGTTATTTTTCTTGTTTCAGGAACTTTTTAGTTTAATCAATGTTTCATTGACATGCTTCTGAGATGAGCACCTTTTGCAATAATTCATCTTGACTAAACCTCTGCGATGCCTTGGGGGGCCATACCAGAATCTCACCAGAGCGATTGTGTAGTGTGACCTTTGGGCACTGGGCTCTGATAGTGTTGCTTCTCATACGTATGTGTACTGTGTTGGTTAGACCAGTGTTTTTCAACTCCAGTCCTCAAGGCACACCAACGGGTCAAGTTTTCAGGATTTCCCTCAGATAAAATGGCTGTGGTGATTACTAAGGCAGTGAAACTTATCAAATCACCTGTGCAAAATAATGGAAAGCCTGAAAACATGACCTGTTGGTGTGCCTTGAGGACTGGAGTTGAAAAACACTGGGTTAGATGCAGAGTACTTGACACATCCAGAGCCATGACACAGCCTCTGGGATGACTCTGAAGACTCCCTTGTAGATATGTCCAAAGTGGTGTTGTGATTGTGCTCCACATATTATTCTTTTCCCATCGTGTCATTGTAAGGCAAGATTTTCCCATCATTGCTCTAAATGCAGGGGGCATGCAGTTTTTCACCTTTTTCACACAAAACCATAACATTTTCACCAACCTGCTTCACAGTTGGTATGGTGCGCTTCTGCTGAAAACACAAAACAGGTCTAATATTATTGTGGCCAAACTATTTTATCTATGACTTATCAGTTCACAACACTTTTTGCTAGCTGAAGTCTTTCTTCCCATCCATTATTCACTTAATCGTCATCCCTGGTAGTCTAAGGTGGCATACCTGTGGTGGGCATCCCTGGTGGTCCAGTGTGGGCATCCTCGGTTACCGGCTTTTCCTGTTTACATAGTGATCAGCCGTGATTTGACATGGCTGATCACGTGGTAAAGAGCCTCCGCCAGAGACTCTTTACCTAGATCGGTGTTGCGGGGTGTCAGACGGGGTCCTGCAACAACGATCGCAGCAATGCGCGCCCCCGGGGCGCGCAACGGCTCAATATCCTGAGGACGTCATATGATGTCCAGTCAGGATATTGAAAGCACTTTGCTGACGTCATTTTGCTATATGGCGGGCAGCAAATAGTTAATGTGATTGCTTAATTCTGAACATAGCTACATCCCCAGATGTATGCAACCATATTTTTTTTTACTTCTCCCCCTAAAAGATTTCAGTTTGTTTATAGATGGAAAAAGTTCTGAAAATTTATTTTTTTATTTTTTTACATCACAGTTCCTGCAATGAAATGTTGAGTTTCGGGGCCCTGGCCTCTACTAGGCAAATTAACAGTTGTTTAAAATCTGCACATCATTTGCATCATACATTACCCTGGAATGTATGATTAAGATAATTTGGCGATCATTTTAAATCTCTTACCAGACTCGGCCATCTACAGCCTTATTTCAAAGAGACTTGTGGAGCCTTGTGAAGCTGTTTTGATGCTGGCCCGATGAGACCACACATGTCAATACCAATGAGGTATTTAGAGTGCATCTAGCTCTTGGATATAGTGGCTACATCTGTTGAATACATTTTTTCATCCTTTTTTATTTTAATTTTTAATTTTAACCCAGTGATCCTGCCATTAACACAATTCTGTCTTACTGTGACAGTGGTATTGAGCAGTGCTGTCACCAAAGGGAGTGTGTTTTGGACTACATAATACCTCCCTCTCTTTTAAATAATATTGGAGTTGTTTTGTAGTCCACCGAGCTAGCAGAGAACAATGCTAACTGATAACAGTTCAGAGGCAGAAAATAGTTCAATGGAATTGCACAGAGTGACCCAAAACCTCCCCTTCTCGGGTCCTCCACCGGTGCTCTGGGATCCTCCTCTCTGTCCAGTGCCCCTATGGGAAGTGGCTTCCCATGGGGGCACGTGTGTGTGCTCGCTCTAGAGCCTCACTGCGGCATCCATTAACAAAGACAAGTGGATTCCAACTTACTTTGAGACACCATTGAAAATATTATTTTGTAAACCCTTATTTTTGTTTGATTACAAGCTCTTTTGATTACTGTGCTCCTAGTTGAGATGTAAAGCGCTATAAGGATTTTCCAAGGATTTTCAATAACCTCTCAAATTGGCAAGTGTTGTTCTTTTGTGCCTTTTGCATGAGATCGTTGGACTGAAAGATGTCCTGCATTCTGAATAAAGTTGATTTTACAAGTCAAATGGAAAGCAATGGAAACATGCACTGAACTTCTTAGAATAAGCAGGATGTGGTGTGCAATCAGTCACTTTTAGAATAGAAATTAGTAACTAAACAATAAAGCTCTCTGTGACTTTGTAAAATATGATGCAAAGAAAGGCCCGTCTCTTTTTTTTTGTCCTTCCGTTTTCCCCTTTATAGTCAGCTCTCTTGTGTTTGTCTGAGCCATAATTTATGCAACATAACTTCTCCCCATGATCTTTATCCTTCTTTTCTTTCATTCAGCTTCTCCCTACTCCATATTAAACACCTTCTATCCTGTTTGATGCTAATATTTGGCTGTTCTAGAGTCCGTTGTATGAATTAATGTTACTGTTAAGTATATTTCTACCAGTTACAGTGCCTTTTACATTATTGAGGAGATCTATTTTTTTTAGGCTTCTCTCATTTTTTGTCTGCCATAAGGACCATTTTTTTGTGAAATGTGAGATCTGTGTCTCCATTTTAATGTTTAGTTTTAGCCATGTTTTTTCAGTGTAGACCCATTAGTGTACAATATTTAATTATCTTTTCCAGGGAGCCCTGAAACCCAGAGAGCTCATCTATAAACTTCAGGCATGAAGGATAATTGTTCATCAATTCCCTTCCACCTGCTTCTACTATATACTATCTAACGTCTTCCTTTATGTATACTTCCTACTCCCCTCAGTGTAGCATGCACACTATAATACTTACTGTACATTTATCCTGTTTCCTGAGTTTTTCATGTAAAAAATAAAATAAAAAATCATCTGGGTCCTGTGCCTAATGCGCACACATGCCATAAACACATTTATTCTATGGGTGGCTCATATTCCACTAAATGGCTGGGGGCCACTAAAAGTATGGTTCCTTATTAGGAATGAATGGGGTCATGACTTGCTTTTCACAAGGGAGAAGACCTGACTGGGATGTTTTTCTTGAAAGGGCTGTTCAGTGACAGACCGGGAAGCCCAGTGATGTAAGATTGCCTTTTTAATGCTTTCCAACTAGAAAACGACGTGTAATGGACATATACATTTGAGCTGAACCCAACCAGATTAGGACAGTAATGGTGTGGTGTGGAGAAAGCATCTTGAGGGGCGACGGGGCACGCAGGAGTGTCAGGACTCCCACTAACACACAGCTCCTTTCTTTATCTGCAAAGTACAAAGTAGCGTCCTGACCCTCCTGCTCGCCCCCTCCCCCCTCAAGAGGCTTTCTTCACACCAGGGAGTAAGCCTCCCATTACTGCGTGACAGTTACAGACAGAAGAACAGAAAGTGAGGATTGTTAAGAAGAAATAAGGACATGTAAACGCAAAATAGGGATTTTTTTTTTTACCTTTACAACCCCTTTGAAGGGGTATAGTTGAACCCTAAACCTACTCTACTCTAGGTCAAAAGCAAGTAACAGACCCACTGTGCAGAGTTCAGGAGAGTGTAACACACAGAGTGCAGGGATCAAATGTGCGTAAAGCAGAGTGCAAGAGTTAGGAGTTCATAACACAGGGAGTGCAAAGGTCGAGTGAGCATACCATACACAGTGCAGGTGTCAAGAGTAAGGATTACACACACTGCAGTAGAGCTGCACGATTCTGGATAAAATGAAAATGATGATTTTTTTAATTTATTTTTTGCTTAGAATAAAGATCACGATTCTAAAGAACTTTTTTATTTTAAAGTTTTACAACCCCTGAACATTAGGTTATCAAACAATATGGCAATACAATAAGACCTAATACTCTAATAGTCTTTTTCTTTTTTTTTCTTTTTTTTTCCGATGCCTACTACAACTTTTTTATTTACACTTCAGCTGTCAGCAATGGTACAAAGCATTGAAAAGTTATTTTATAAATGAAATAAATATATATATTTTTAATTTTGTGCTTTCTTCAATGTGAAATGTGTAAGTATATGTTAACTACTTAAGACCCGGACCAAAATGCAGGTAAAGGACCTTGCCCCTTTTTGCGATTCGGCACTGCGTCGTTTTAACTGACAATTGCCCGGTTGTGCGACGTGGCTCCCAAACAAAATTGGTGTCCTTTTTTCCACACAAATAAAGCTTTCTTTTGGTGGTATTTGATCACCTCTGCGGTTTTTATTTATTGCGCTATAAACAAAAATAGAGCGACAATTTTGAAAAAAATGCAATATTTTTTACTTTTTGCTATAATAAATATCCCCCCAAAATATATATATTTTTTTTTCCCTCAGTTTAGGCCGATACATATTCTTCTATCTATTTTTGGTAAAAAAAATCGCAATAAGCGTTTATCGGTTGGTTTTCGCAGAATTTATAGCGTTTACAAAATAAGGGATAGTTTTATTGCATTTTTATAAAAAAATTTTTTTTACTACTAATGGCGGCGATCAGCGTTTTTTTTTTTTTTCGTGACTGCGACATTATGGCGGACACTTCGGACAATTTTGACACATTTTTGGGACAATTGTCATTTTCACAGGAAAAAATGCATTTAAATTACATTGTTTACTGTGAAAATGACAGTTGCAGTTTGGGAGTTAACCACAAGGGGGTGCTGTAGGGGTTATGTGTTCCCTGTATGGGTTTACAACTGTAGGGTTGACATCATCGATCGCGTCCCCCTATAACAGGGATGACGCGATCGATGCTGCCACCACAGTGAAGCACGGGGAAGCCGTGTTTACATACGGCTCTCCCTGTTTTTCAGCTCCGGGGACTGATCACTGCACTCCAGCACCGATCGGGTCCGCGAGTCCCGCGGTCCCGGTCACGGAGCTTCGGACCGGGTCACGGGAGCGCGCGCCCGTGACCCACGGCTGGGTACTAGAACCAACGGAAATATACGTAGATGCGCCCAGCCGTGCCATTCTGCCGACGTATATGTGCAGGAGGCCGTCCTTAAGAAGTTAAAGGTGTAAAAATATTAATGAACGTTTTAATTATTAGTAGTTTATAAAAAATAAATAAAAAATCAGCAGGAAAATAGTAATCAAATGTAAAAGGCTGATTAGAGTAAATTAAGGGGTTAAACAGAGGAACAATTTTTAATACAAAAAAAAAAACATTGTTGCTTTAAACTGACTTAATTTGCAGAACAACGTTCATCCCTTTTTGATTTGTAAATGAATAAACAGAAGAACAGATAAGAAGATAAAATGGGGTTGATTTACTAAAGGCAAATCCACTCTGCACTACAAGTGCACTTGGAAGTGCAGTTGCTATAGATCTGAGGGGGAGATCTGAAATGAAGGGAAGCTCTGCTGATTTCTATCATCCAATCATGTACAAGCAAAAATGCTGTTTTTTTATTTTCCTTGCATTTCCCCTCAGATTTACTGCGACTGCACTTACACGTGCACTTGTAGTGCAAAGTGGATTTACCTTTAGTAAATCAACCCCAAGGTTTCTTTTATCTGTCTCTTTTAGAGCTGAGCAAGATTATTAATAAATATTGCCGGCTGCTTTTTTTTTTTTTTTGGACAGCTGTGAGCAGGGGAATTGCACTGCATTTTTTACATGAATCGTGGAAATGCTGGTTTAAAGCGAAGTTCCGCCCTCATTACAAACTTTGCCCCATGACCATTTATTTTAGCAGGCTAAAAAATGTCGTAATAGGTTTTTTTTCTGCTCTGTTTACCTTGTTTTTAGTGCTGTTATTGTCATCTTCCTGTGTACCTAGCCTCGATGAGACTGCGCATTGGCGCCTGGGATATGAGTGTCATCAATATATTAATGCTGATTGATGTAGGATTCACTGAAAACAACATGGGCATAATTTAAAAGGAAAAAAACGTGCCAGTCCTCTGCTTTAAGATTGTGTGGGGGTTTGAATCAAGATCATGATCTGTTAATGATTATATAAACTGCAGAGGTCAGGTGTAGGCAACAAAGAGCCCAGAGATCAGCAGTAAGTAATGCATGGGGCCAGGATTAAGTAACACCCAGGTTACAGAGTCCAAGAGTAAGTAATTCACAGATTGCAGAGACCAGGGGTAGGAAAAGCAGGCAGGGTAAGCAATGAAAAGTGTGTAGGGGTAAAGAATGCGTTATGCACCGGGTGTATAACACACACACAATGGAGAAGCCAGTAGTGTGAAGCACAAAGAGCACAGAAAGGTCAGGGATAAGTAACACACAGAGTGCAGGAGTCAAGGGCAAGTAATACACAGTAATACTCAAAAGAAAATTGTCCCCCATCGTTACAACACCTCCCAAAACCCCTCCCTCCTTGAAATGTGCTCACAAGTCCTTGGCATTGTGATACAACGGCTCGTCAGTGTGTTTTTTTTTTTCTTCATCATATTCCTTTTACAGCTGGAAAAAAAGAAAACCGACAAACTATGAGATGGTACCTGAAACTGCCTCCCCTCCACCCTCTTAAAACCTATACTTTCTAACCTGTGTAAGAAAGACACTTATACATACCAATTTAAGACTGCTCCAGTTTGGTCACCTGACCCCGCTTTCCTGTGTCAAATGACTATTGTCGGAATGCTCTCTCCACTCCCCTGCAGCTACCGCTGACTGACACAGGGAGGATGCTATGTTAATAGGAGCATGTAACAAATGGAACATGGGTGTTACTCCAATTTGTTTGCAAAAGTGGAAATGCACTTTAAAGTTTCTCTCTGTATGCTATATAATGCATGTAGGATTGTGTCTTAAAATGTACTTCTCTAACACAATAATTAAAAACTCATCATTTTAGATCCAGAATTATGTGATGATTGTAGAAAAATTGCAGAGTGATTTGGACCACACCAAGCAGTCCCATACCATGGACTTAGAACGGTGGAACCAGAAGACTTTGCTGATGCAAAAGGATCTGATGTCTGAAACTTCATCCCACCAAACAGATCTGTTGAAATGGCAAGAATGTAAAGAAAAAATAACATCACTACAACTCAAGTTGGAGAATGTTGATGTTGCCTACCAAGAGGCAAAACAACAGGTGAAGACACTGAGATATACAATATATTAAAGTATAGCACAGAGGGATTAGAATGTTTACCAGCTTTTATTGCTGTCTGTGACCCCATTAAGGATATTCACACTCTCTATTTGTCCTGTTTCCCATTATCAGTGAAAGTAAAAGAAAATCACACATTTTGGGTTGTCCCCAAAAAAGTAATAGAGGGGAAATATTCCAGGACAGTAGTTGTGGTGACTTTGGGGGTCCTTAAGGAATTCCCTAATTGGCAGGGATTTCCTCTCACTTCCTGTTTTGCTATGGGACAGGAAGTGAAGGGAAATCTCCACAATAGGACACAGATGGGAAAAAAAAAAATCTGACTGGGGTTATAACATTCCCATACTTTATCCAAAATGTTTTGCCTATAGTACTTTAATTTTTTTTTTGTTTGTCTAAGAATGTTGGTGCTGGACTGGCATTATCATGGCTCTGCTAGTAGTAGAATGGCTACTTTGTTATTTGGCTGTTAAGAACTTTGTGGATTGGTCAGTCTCCATAGCCTGGTTTTGAGAAAACGTACTGCAGCCTATATTTCTGCACTTGCCTTCCAAAGAAGTATTGAGTTTACAATTTAAAATAATAATTGTAAATTTTCTTTTGAGTTTTGAAAAATTAGGTTGAGTACATTAATGTCAACTGATGTCAACCACAGGTTGTATTTCCCATGGATCTTTTGCATTCCAGTTACTACAGAGATGATATTTTTTTTGCAGCCACTGAATGGTGTATGTCTGAAAGACTTCTTGGTTGCATTTGCAGTACCAAAGTGCAAACTTAGTGCCAAGATCTCCTCACTGGAGTTCCAACCTTACCCAAATTTAGGTTAACAGTAGATACTGATTGGCTTAAACCAGTGGCCCTCTGATGTGGCCGCGACCTCCTGCTCTGGAATAGCGAGTTGACATAAGCCGATGCTTCATGTATAGTGCCAACCCCTGTCACAGGTGTCGTCATACCAAATGCACTCTGCCTGGGACAGCAACAGCTGGCGATACTTGAATGGAAGACTGTTATTAAAGGCAAGTTTGATATAATAAATTACAGTGTATATATGGGCATATCTGTTTTGCAGTGGTTACTGGGCTGCTTTCAAACTGATTCGCAAGTGCAACGCAGAACACCTGCGGGTTACCTGCACTGAGCCATAGATTCCTGTGGGTTAGTGCAATTTAGAAAGTGCACCACCCCTGCAGGATATAATAGAAGTCTATAGCAAAGTGCAGCTCACTCGCAGGAAAGCCACAGGTGCACTGCGTTGCACCCTCAGTGTGGATACACCGTAGTGCATCAGTGTGAAAGCATCCTTAGGCCCATTTTACACGATCAGTCCGACTCAATTGGACCTTTTGTTCACCTCTATTGAGCCACTCTAATTCGATCCACAAAAAAAAAAAAAAAAACAGAAGGGGGATCTGTCCCCTTCCATCTGGGAAGATTGGATTGGAGGGCCAATAGAGTAGAGTAGGCTGTGCCCCTGTCTCTCTTCATATGTAGAGTGGATATGGGCCTGTCATCTGCCAGCTCTGTTCATTGTGGCCCGCGATCGGTTACCAAGTCGCTTAAGTGGCCCTCGCTCTTCAAAAGGTTGGTCACCCCTGGCTTAAATAAACAAATGTGACAATGAAAATTCATCTCTTGACATGATAAGCCTCTGGAATGACCTCTGTTCAGGCAGTTGAAGCAATGTTCTAGAGAATGTACTGCTGATTCAATTATATTTTAAAAGTGGATTAAAATAAAAAAAATCTATTTTGGAGGGATAATATTACACAATATGGTGCCCATGTTGTGAACCCCTGCTGTATAACACACGTTTGAAAGTCAATACTTTCAAAGCAGTACATCAATTTGTACTTCTTGATAAACTTCCTAGTGATTATAGTGCATCTGTGGTGTTGCATGAATCTTTGAAAAAAATGCATACACATATATAATATCTTTTACTAAAGATGATAAATAATGATGTATTTTGATTTTCTGCGATATCCCATGTGTATGTGAAAATGTTAACACTTTCCCTACCTCACATATGTGTCTTATCTAAACAGCACAGAACTGCAACTTTCTGGCCACATAGAACCCTACATTTCGTTCTTCTCATTTTTAGATTGATGCTCAAGATCAAATCATAAAAGGTCAAAATTCAGAAATGGAGCACTTACAGCAGCAGGTCAGAGCACTTGAAGAAAATATAACTGAAAGCTGCAGCCAAGCTAAAACATTGGAGTCTGCCCTTGAGGTCTGTAAGAAGAAGTATCGGACATGTATTGACACCATAAAGTCTCTAGAAAAACATACAGGCTGTCTGCAAGAACAGTTAAAGGAATCTACTAGAGAGGTACAAATAGTAAGATCTGTCTAACTTTTGTTTTAATCTGCAATTTTGTATAACTTTTTCATGCTGATGACATTTTGAATTAACAAAAATGAAAACCAAGGCAATTTTCTGTTGCCCTTATGCAATCCTTTCATTAGTTTACTAAGTTTGTAGTGATGACAGTCTTGTGTTACTGACTTTCCATTATTAAATAGACACAATTTCTAGTCATTCAGAGTCACTTCACTGAATTGCTAACCTCTTACCAATAAAGTTTTCTAAACTGACAATAAATAGTCCAGCAAAATTTGGATTTTTCAGTATAGGGGCTGAAATAATCTCTATGGCAGGATATTGCCCTTTTTATTAGTAGTTGTAGAAGACCCGCTGGAAGTAGTTAAGAGATCTGCAAACCTCTTGCCATATATGCAGAAGTTAATGATATTGTTGTTTACCTGCACCCTTGCATTTTCCCATATTACAAATCAATGCTTCTGATATGCAATCAGTGGCAGGCAATGCCCTACTACATGTTTCTGCCTCACTGGATTGTCTCTAATGAAGAAAAAAAAAAATGGTAGTGTATAGTAATGGAGCCATTCTGTGCCATATCTCTGAGTAATGTCCGATATTTCACATTCTGGATCAGTGGTCCAATTTTGGCTTTGGAACAGGTTCATCCGAGCTACTACCTCCTGTGCAATGCCTGGTGAGCCTCCAGAACACTCAACCTGGGAAGTCTATGCAAACCTGCATGTAAATCCATGCAACAAAAAAAAAAGGAGAGAAAGGCTGGTGCCATTCAAGTTGGCGAAAACATTGTTTGTTTTATTGTTGATTGTGAACAACAGTAAAAAAATTAAAATAAATTGGGACGGTTCTTCGCATGCAATATAAAAATAATGTTTTCGCTGATTTCAATGGCACCAGCCTTTCTCCCTTTTTTTGCACCAATTATGGCTTTGGCTTAATTGAGGGACTTGGACTATAATACAATCAAATTGAGGGGATAATGCTAGATTTTATTTGTGTCACTAAACAAATACATTACTTTTTAATAAGTGAATAAAAAAAAAAATATGAAATTTCTTTCACTGGGAAATCTTACTGAAGTAATGACGGTAGGACTTAATGCTTAAAAGAGAAGTATGGGTTTTTTTTTTACCTAGGTCCAATGTGCATTTGTCCCCGGCTCTAAGGTATCGTACACATGACTGAGGAACTCGTCGTATTTTCCTCGTCAAGTTCCTTGTTAGGCTTGTCGAGAATCTTGACAAGCTTTCTTTGCGTACACACTGTCAAGACAAAATCTTGTCGTTCTCAAACGCGGTGACGTACAACAGGTACGTCATTATAAAGAGGAAGTTTGATTCCACTGGCGCCACCCTTGGGGCTGCTTTTGCTAATCTCATGTTACTGCGTGTTAAGTAAAGGTTTGGTGAGAGATGATTCACCCTTTTCAATCTGTTACAACATGACGAATGTGCTATCTCCATTACAAACCCTACAAAAGTAGGCACGCTCCCATCTCATACTTTATTCTGAGCATGCGCGGGTTTCTAAGCATACACACAAACGTGTTTCTTGTCGTAAACCAGCCCGACGAGAAACACGACGAGGAAATTGAGACTCCTGACAGGGAAAAAGAGAACTTGTTCTATTTTTTTTCTCGTTGAGTTCCACAACAGTTTTCTCGACGAAAAACATACACACGACCGTTTTCCTCTGCAAAATAGCTTTGCCACCAAGTTTCTTGATGGATTCTGTCAAGGAAAACGGTCGTGTGTACGAGGCCTAAGACCACTTGGTTCTTAAGGCTCCCTGAGCATAGAGCTGGTGACTATCAATCACCACTGTCTGCTCTGCCCTCCCTTGCTTTCTGTAGTGTGGGGCTGTGGAGGGGACGGGAGCGGCCCAGGCATGTAGATCTCTGAGAGGCTGAGCCGGGTGCCAGTCCAGGCATGTGATCAGATCCCGACTTCATTGTCACGATCGTGCCCGAGCTTGAACCAGCTCTGTGACATAGGCCGACAGCGGGCTTCAGCTGAAAATGGGTCACAGGAGTGCAGAACGACCTGCACTCCTGTGATCCACAGGAGAAGTACAGCTAAACAAGCTTTGGCTGTACTTCTCATTTAACTATCAGCCAGGGACTATATTTTCAGTTTGGCACTGGAGATATTTATTGGTCATCTCCTCGGGTATGGTGGAAGTTCCACCAATGAACAAGTCATTATAGGGCAATTTTCCCAGTTGAATTTGTCAGTGCACACTAAGGCCTCGTACACACGAGGCAATCCATTTGTTCAAATCGGTCGGACCGACCGATTTGAACAAATCTGTCTGCTTGGATTTTGGTTTGCTCGCGTGTACACACGAGCAAACCAAAATCCCTGCCAGCAGACAGCGCGCTGACGTGTCGGTGACGTGGCGGTGACGTTGACGCCGCCACGTCACTGCACCAGGAAGTAAAACACTTCCGCGCATGCGTCGAAATCATTTGGCGCGTGTGCGAGAAGACATGTCTGCTGGTTAGCATACTAACCAGCAGACATGTCAGGCGGATGGGTTCCCAGCCGACAGATTTCAAAGCATGCTTTGAAATCTGTCGGCTGGCCAAATCCGTCGGCTCGCCAGTACACACGATCGAATCTGTCTGCTGAAACGGTCTAGCAGACCGTTTCCAGCAGACAGATTTACTCGTGTGTACGAGGCCTAAGAAATAAGCATCTTTTTTTATTATTATTATTATATACCCATATCAATAAGTCTATTAGAAAGAGCTTAAAGTATGGAGTAAAATAAATACCATACATTTTACAACTTATGTGCTCTTGATTTAATAGGACATTTTGGAACCTGTGCCCAAATCACCTCTTGGATTTAATTTACTTTGTTTCAGAAAAAATTAGGTACTCATGCCTTTAACATGTTTATATTGAGCATAGACTTTTGTTCAGCAAAAGAATCTGTACTTTTTATCTAAGAAAGTGCTTTAGGACAACTATAAATGAATGATGAAAGGCAGTGATGTTTGAAGAAAACAAAATCTGGAATTAATTCTTTTTATCCATAACAGATTAAAATGGTGTTTTTAGCTTCTACTATGATAGCACTCTCCATATTACTGATCTTTTCCAGTCACATTTAGTAAAAACCTATCTCACAGAATGCCTGCTAGAAAAATAATTACTGGCCAAGATCAAAGGCGACTTTTTAGAGGAGAAAAAAAAAATAAAAGTAGAAAGAGGTGCCTTGTCGTTTACTGTGTAAGAAAATAATCCACTAATGACAAGGTAAAAGAGTGCACTTGTGCAACCTTCTTATTCTTGCGTTCCTGCCTTTATCGTTGTCTGCAATTGCTTAAAAGAAGACAATTGCAGTTAGTGCAATTGCCTGATTAGGTCTCTGATAAGGAATACAATAACAGAGTATTCTTTTGACAGTTCCTTATGTGCAAATTTATACAATGTGTGTGTTCATAAATGTGAAGATTTGATTATTATGTAAAACTAATGAGCAAAAGAAAAAAAAGTAGAGGTGCGCATAATGGGCATTTTATTTGCGGGGAAAAAAATATGCTTAAAAAAACAAACAAAAGCAAACCGTCACAAAGGGCTTATGCAAGAAATTGACTGTTTAGTCAGAGTACAAGCTATATTTAAAAGAGTAGGCTGCTTTAATAAAATTTTACAAGCTAGTTATTATGTAAGACCACTTAGACAAATTTGTCTTTCTGTTTTCTAAATGTGTTTCTTTCAAACATTTCCTATTTGCTTTGTGTTTGGTCGAATAAATGTATCATTAAGTAAAGCATTTTTTTATATTGGTTTTATAAGTGTCAAAATACCTGTTGATCTTGTCAGAAATACAGAGCTGTGTGCTCTATTGGTGTTATCACAAAAGGACTAGTTAATCCTTCCAGTTCTTATTTTGGACTACAAGTCAATCAGTCAAAATGCTATGGACAGGAAAACAACGGGAGTGGTGGAGTAGTTTAGCAAATGACATTGGGCAGAGCTGACCCCACTCAGCAAATTAAGAGTTGAGCGCATTTCTGGCAAATCAACAGATATTTCTCCATACTTGCAAGGTCTTTAAAGCATTAGTAAAGTAAAAAAAATTACTGCTCAGTGATTGCAGTATTCCAGTCTGCATCTCCCTAAGGCAGTGTTTCTCAACTCCAGTCTTCAATGCCCCCCAACAGGTCAGGTTTTCAGGATTTCCATTATTTTGCACAGGTGATTTGATCAGTTTCACTGCCCTTAGTAATTCCCACAGCCTTTTCTTCAGAGGGAAATCCTGAAAACATGACCTGTTGGGGGGGCTTGAGGACTGGAGTTGAGAAACACTGCCCTAAGGTAATATATAAAACCTGGCCTGATAGTGGGCCCTGCAGGACAGGGTTGATGACCACTGCATTAGGCCAATCCACATAAACATCCCATAATAGGTTGCTCCCAAGGCAGACAGAAGCAATAGAACAATGGGATACAGCCACACCTCAAACGATCTAATATACAACAGTCCATGAAACCCAGCTTGTACAATATTCCAGCAGTTGGAAAGGTGCAATTCATTTAACTTCATATATTTCTTGAGGGATATTGTTCAGAAATATTATTGTCCCAAGTGAAAGAGCCCCTTCATTCTTTCAACACAAACCACACATATAGAACCCAGAATAACAGGTCTGGTGTGGTTGCACGGTGAGTCTCTATCACACTGTGCCCCTAATAGACACAGGATGACTTACACATAGGAGGAGTCGCGGGAGCTGCACAATGAGTTTCCAGAGCTCCCTAATGTAAGCTGGGTTTCACAAGCCCCCCACCCAAAGTGACTCCTGTCCCACGCCACTCTTATGTTCTTCATTTCAATTCAGGTGAGGTTCATTTTTAATGCACTTCAGTCCATTGCTGTGCATATTTTTAATGTGTTTTGATGCAGTCCAGATGCGCTCTGTAGAAAAAATATATATTTTTGTACTGTTTTTGACTGCACTGGAATGCACTCCAGTGGTGTGAACTAGGGCCATTGGAATACATGTGCATGCATTTTTGATGCAGATCAAAAACTCACTGGACTGCATCTGGCGTGAACCAGCTCTAAAGGGATAAAACATAGACAAATGTGCATATATTTCAGAGGTGTACTGTATACAGTATGTTTTTTTTTTTTTTTTTTTTTACTTTTCCTTAGCATAAGCTCTAATGCCGCGTACACACGATCATGTTTCAGCATGAAAAAAAAAAAAAATTGTTTTTCCAACTTCATCATTAAAAACGATGTTGCCCACACACCATCATTTAAAAAAATTATGAACAAAGCGCGGTGACGTACAACACGTACGACGGCACTCTAAAGGGGAAGTTCTATTCGCCTTTGGGCTGCTTTAGCTGATTCCTTGTTAGAAAAGCGTGAATCGACTTTTACTATCTTTTACAGCGTGATGAATGTGCTTACTCCATTATGAACGGTAGTTTTACCAGAACGAGCGCTCCCGTCTCATAACTTGCTTCTGAGCATGCGCAGGGTTTAAAACATTGTTTTAGCCCACACACGATCATTTTTTACAACCTGAAAAACGACATTGTTTAAAACAACGTTAAAAAATGCAGCATGTTCACATTTTTATTTTTTTTGTTGTTTTACAGAACCTGAAAATATATGTGTAGCCCACACATGATCATTTTAAATGACGTTTTTGAAAAACAAATTTTTTTTCATGCTGAAAAATGATCGTGTGTACGCGGCATAAGTTGTAGTTCTAAATAAAAGTTGTTTTGTAAATGTAGCTGTGATAGGAAAGGTTACCACAAGTGTTCCAAAAAATGGTGCAGTCACGTGATTCAGCAGTCAGGGAGCACTCAACATTGACTGTATTTTAGTAGACGTGACGTCACCCATTCTCTGACACAAGGGAGCCCGAACTGCTGGGATCATGTGACAACACTGGAGTGGATTAAATATTTTTTTTTTTTTATAAAGGCTGTGCAGCATAGGTAGGAGGAGGGGTGGAGGTGCCATTTTAAGAACACTTAAAGTTAGTCTAATCTTCCACTTTAAGTTGCCCAGTGTCAATACATCTTCACTTATGGGTCGGTCGGTAGGTTAAAAATGTAAGCTGAGACAAAATGATTATTGTTTTAGAACACCTGCAAGGTTTTTACTTGTATTACCAATAATTTCCAGTGGCAGGAAGTGAGCTAAATGTGCAAGCCTAGTCTTGCAATGGTCCATCAGAGACTAGCAGAATTTCATGTATGAACCAGTAAGGCAGATTTTTTTTTTCATTGATTCATACAAAGCACTGCTTTACAGATGTGTGTGTGTGTGTGTGTGTGTGTGTGTGTGTGTGTGTGTGTGTGTGTGTGTACAGACCCATTGCAAACCATAAACTGCATTCAGATTGAAAAAAAAAAAAAACATCTCAACATCTAAAACCTTGCAATTTTTGTGGCAATGTGCAAGAGCAGACTGTAAGCTTTCAGTGTGGAAATAATACAAACGACTATGCCATCCCCGGCCATGTTCACTGGGCTCGGCTGTCCCACCAGCGGTCCCGATGCAATCATGGCAGGTGTAGCTTGGAAGGGCGAAAGGATCTCCTTGGACCTCCCTCAGCTGAGCCTCCTTCCTGTGCACAGACCAGGAAGTGAGGTGTATGATGTCACTTCCTGGTCCTAAGCTGTCAACTGGGATTAGTGCCCAATGAAGCGGTTGATAAAACACAGATAGTGTTCTATCAGCTGCAGTGGTGTACAGAAGAGACATGCATGGTCTAATAGACCCAGTTTGTTTCATAAAGAGAACCTGTCCCCAGGCGGCATAATGCACCTTTGCCTAACTAGACAAAAATCCTTGCACCAGCCCTGACCTGAATACAGCATTTTTTTATTTTTTATTTAGGTAACCCATTTTGCTGTTTAGGAAATGCACAGTTGTGAGCTGCATCTTCTGTATAAAGTTCATGTGTCACTTGCAGATTTTTATTCTAGATGCATTTCTGACTTCTTTGGGCTTATGCACATTGTTGATGCTCATATTTATAGAGATGCACCAAAATGTTGGCATCTGAAAAAAATAAATAAAAAAATCAGCATTTTGCCAATAAAGTAAAAGGTGCCGAAAATGCATGTGATTTTACTGCGATTTTACATTGATTTTACTGTGCTTATGTTTGCATTTTCGATGCATTTTAACAGAGGTGCATTTTTGGTGTGTTTTTTTTTTTTTTAACTGGCCAAAAAATGCAGTAAGCTAGTTTTTCTTGCTCTAAAGGTGTGCCGATAATGGCCAACAATAAATTCATATTCATTTTAAATTCATGATCTTTTTAAAAAGTTGAATATAAAACAATGATATTTAAAAAAAAATAATAAAACATTTTGGTTTAGGTTTTTGGTCAAATGCAAAGTGCATCCTGCAATTTCGTTTTCAGCACCGAAATTTCCATTCGGGGCACCTCTAATATTCAGGCTTCATGCACACTGGACGTTTTGCTTCCTAGACCTTTTTCCTCCTGGCAGGAGTGTTTTGGCTGGGATAATGATGATAATGTATGATGCTTGTAAACTCATGTACTGCGTTTAGAGCCACCAGTGGACTTTAATTCATTACATTGTCCATAATAACTAGTTATTATAGGCATTGAAATAAATGAATGCTCAATTGCTAAACGTTCTTTGTGTGTTTTAGGCACATCAGGCTTTTTTTCTGCCAAAACTCTGCTGCACCTGGATGCCTGGCTGTGGGTTTTTTCTCCCTCTAAACACCTATGTGTGCATGGACACATAGCTTACATGCAGAGATGTTTAAAGTCAGAAAAAAACAATACCGAATACCCCCGGAGCAGAAAAAAAAAAAAAAAACTTTCAGTGTGCATAAGGCCTCAGGGATTGTATTCCCCTCTATCTTTTGACACAAAGGGGAAAATGATCAGAGCTGGGCTTTTTTTTTTAGTTTTAGGCTGTACTTGAGTCTGATGAAAAGTGTAACTGGACATCAGTTGGAAGTTCACATTATCATGCGTATTGTGTTCAATAAACGCATTTCAAATTCTCTGTAAGCTGAAGTGGAACATGGTCAATGTGTACTGTCATCTGAACTCAGAATAGATATAAAGTCATCTTTTTTTCCCACAAAATTTTGACAGCACAATTTTCTATGTCACAGTTATGCTAGAGGAAAGCTGGGCAAACCTTTGAAATTGAAAATCCATTATTTTGGACGGTATGGGCCATTGGGAAATTCTAAAAAGCTTTGATTGTTTGGATTGGGGTGAAACTCTCCTTTTTTTGCTTTACATTAAAGTAAAAAAAAGGGAGCCTAACTATTTGTAAAAATGTTCCTTCCCCCTCCTCATTACTATCTTGGCTAACCAGGATAAAATATGTGTGTATTTTTATCAGGCTGCGGCATTATGGTGGACACATCAGACACTTTTGACAATTTTTTGGGACCATTGGCATCTATACAGCAATCAGTGCTATAAACATGCACTGTTTACTGTGTAAATGTCACTGGCAGGGAAGGGGTTAACACTAGGGGCAATCAAGGGGTTAATTGTGTTCCCTGACTGTGTTCTAACTGTGAAGGAAGGGGACTGACTATAGGAGATGAGATCATGGTTCCGAGCTATTAGGAATTCACAATCTCTCTCTCTCTCCTCACAGAACAGGAAATTAATTTGTGTGTTTACACGCCAAAAGTATTGGCTGTCCTTTCAGCCAATCAGGTGACGGGTCTCAGGACCTGCTTCTTGATTGCCTGGAAGAAGAATCAGTGTTTCAAAAGCAAATAATAATTCGCCTCTTGTAACACACTTGGGTGGGCTCTGAATCCTGAGCCCACTATATTTTTGAAGCCTATTAGTGCCTCTGGCTCTAATCGGGTGCTCCAAAACAAATCACCCCCCCCATTGGAATTCATGCATCCGTCATCCTGCAAGGGGCCAGTGCCTGTGCACCCTTAATGGATGGGCCACCCCTGTTTATCATACCTGATCCTCTCCCTGGCAGATGGCGCTTCCCCATTCTCCGACAGTACACTGTTTGTAGATTATGTCAAATGAACCTGCAAAGAAGCTGCAGGGACTGTTCTAGCAGTGCGAAGGAGCCTGCAGGGGTGGAAAATCAAGCTAGTCCATTTTTTCCCTGGACATAATGATTGGTTGAGGACTTTAAGGCTTCCTGTAATTTCAGCTTAAGGTCTTCATCCTGTATTAGTTGGGAGTTACAGGTCTCACTTTCTTAGGGTTCCTCACTGATAAGGTAACAGGTATGTGCACAACTTTGGAACAGGGAAAGCAAAGTGCAGAGCAAGGTCAAGTTTAGTAACTTTATTCAGCCTAAAAAAAAGGAAAGGCAAAATTTCACCCAGCCAGGTACGGGTCTAGAGGGTGCTCAGATTTTAGTTGTGCCCTCCCAGATCTGAGAAGGCATCCACTGATCCATCAGACAGTCTGATTGTGATAATTGATGTAAGCTGGACTCTGATCAGAGCTACTGATGGGGACAGTTGATGAAATGGGGTACTCTGGTGGGGACCCTGATGTAAAAAAGCAAAGCTTTACAATCACGTTATTTAGATTTTTTTTGTTCTACTTGTTACTAATATACACAGGGCTAGATTCAGTAACAATTTACAAATTCTCGAATGCGCCGGCGTATCTTTTTTTCTGTATTCAGAAAACAAGATACGCCAGAATTGTGCTAAGATATGAGCGGTGTAAGTCTCTTACGCCGTTGTATCTTAGTTGCATATTTACACTGGCCGCTAGGTGTCGCTTCCGTCGATTTACGCATCGAATATGCTAAATAGGTAGATACGCCGAATTCACAAACGTAGTTGCGGCCTGTAACGGTCACCACCATTTACGACCTTCCATCCACCCACGACAAGCTTATCTGACACACTGCGAAAATCCTGCATACAACATCCATTCCATTTCCCATAATAACCGAGACACAAGCTCTGGTACTGGTTTCAAAATGAATAAAAACTTTAATGGTTTCTTCTCAGCTTTTTATACAGTACAAGATTTTCAGTTAATCACAGGACAATGCAATCTCCACCCCCCTATTCACACTGGGGCTTATTATCTAATCAGTAGCTAGACATTGGGGCACCGCATCATCAATAGACTTCAATTCCTTTTGAATAATACACAATCGCAGATAATCTTCACACACATACAAGGAACCTCAATCACATTTTCTAGACAGACGTACTGTCCCTAAGGGGTCTTGACACCTGGGCAGCAATATATTCCTAAACATAATTGACATGCTAATTCAGTACATCTGAATGGAGACTGCTAACTTGAAGTACAATACACAGTCTTTTAAGTTTAAACACAGGGCTTTGAAACAGTTTTATCACACAATGAAAAGGTCTCTCAGGAGCCGATGCAATTAACACCTTTCCACAGAATGTGTCCACACATTGAAGAGCCAAACTCACTTAACATTTCAATAGCCGGAGCTAAGCATTGAATAAGCTTGTAATGTCCCTCTCCTGTGTAACAGATGTCAAGTAGGAACACCTTAATATCTCAGTATCCTGCCATATGAATTATCAATAATGTCCCATCTCATGTAATACATGAAGTATGATTCACTATTAGCCACCCTACACCCAAAAGGGCACAGGGTGGATTTAGACCCAGGAGTTATTAGTGTCCCTGGCACAGGAGTATCTCTCATCCTTCCAAAGCCTCTGATTGTCACGGTTCATTCCGTTACACGGCCAGTGTATCTTTTTGCGTCGTTTACTTTAGGCTTACCCCCGGCGTAAAGTTACCCCTGCTACAATGAGGCGCAGCCAATGTTAAGTATGGACGTCGGGACAGCGTCGTATTGTACGTTGTTTGCTTAAGTCGATTCAGAATGGGGCTGGGCGTAAGTTACGTTCACGTTGTTTTCATTGACTATTTGCGACGTGATTTGGAGCATACGCACTGGCATAAGTTCACGGCCGGCGCATGGGCAGTTCGTTTGGTGCGTCATTTACGTGGGTTCAGGGATAATTTAAATACAACACACCCCCTACCTGCCCTATTTGAATTACGCACGGATACACCTGCCCATTTATGCTACGCTGTCGCAACTTACGGAGCAAGTGCTTTGTGAATACAGCACTTGCCTGTAAAAATTGCGGAGGCGTAGCGTAAATAGGATATGCTACGCCCGCACAAAGATACGCTCTCCATCCTGAATCTAGCCCACAGTGTATACACATATACAGTTGTGCTTGTATGTTTACAAACCCTGGCAGAATTTGATTTCTTGGCCATTTTAAGAGAATATGAATGATAGCACAAAAATATTTTTCACTCATGGTTGGTGTTTGGCTAAAGCCATTTATTATCAATCAACTGTGTTTACGTTTATATCATAATGGCAACAGAAACTACCCAAATGACCCCGATCAAAAATCTATATGATTTTGGCCTGATAACATGCACACAAGTTGACACAAAAGGGTTTGAATGGGTATTAAAGGTAACCATCCTCACCTGTGATCTGTTTGCTTGTAATGAGTGTGTGTGTGTGTGTGTAAAAGGTGTGTGTAAATGAGTTCCTGAACTACTGACAGACCCTTACATGTTTCATCCAGTGCTGCACTGACATTTCTGGATTCTGAGTCATGGGGAAAGCAAAACAATTGTCAAAGGATCTGCGGGAAAAGGTAGTTGAACTGTTTAAAACAGGAAAATATAAAAAGATATCCAAGGAATTGAGTCAGTAAAAAAATATTGAAATTACGTTAGCAAGTTAAAGTTTATTTAAGAATTTAGTGAATTAATTAAAGTTACGTATATAGTACTTTAAGGCAAATTGAGCTGACATTTAGCCCTTAGCACAGTTGCAGCGATTGCTGGATGTCTTTAGTTGCCGATCGCTTTACCACCGTTGCCTGGAATTGCTCTTTAATGTTTTTAAAGCAATAAAACTTTAAATGAGAAAGTTATAAGCGAAGCAGTATGCATGCTTTCCATACTGCGGTGATAATTTTGAAACTACAAATGACTTTCCCATATTGGTATGCTGAATAATGGAACTGCTTTGTTACCAATAAACTGCTCATGGGCCAGATCTGCACATGGCACAGTTGTTTGTTTCTTAAATAATGCTGGCTGCCATCCAACTGCTCATTCCACACATGGAATTTAGAACATGGCCACGTGCCAGGTTGTAGTATGCCTTCTGTGTAATGAGCGACGAATTAAGCACCAGTGCCCGGAGGAAGTGTGTTGTAGAATAGCATGGCTAGGAACATTGATGTGAAGAAAAAAAATAAGGTAATTACTGTTCAGCGCCATTGTGTGATACGTCATTACTTTTATATGCTCGCTAATTATAACTAAAACAATTGAGGAGATCTTGGCTAATTAGAGCACTCGAGGGACCAGGAACACATGCCAAGAATCATTTGGGTACTGTTAGAACAAGTCAAGAGAGTTGGCTTTGTTTCATATTGTCATGTAATTGAGACATCTGAAGAGAATAACAGGTTTTGGACAGCAAATGAACACTGCATAATTTGTGCAGAGTTCCTTTGTAGTTGGGATTTTAATCAGATTACTTTTATAACCGTAATTAATTTTATCAACTGTTAACGAATGTTTCTAGGGCATCCTTGACAGACGACATTAGACATTTAAACAATCTCAATGTTATCATATTCTCCTTTAAGGATGGAGCAGTACAGCTATTAGTTATTCTATTGTATAATTACCCAGTTCTTTGTCCTTTTCTTCTAAATGGAGCAGTTTAAAGTGTATCACTTGTAGCCACATAAAAACAGGCTTGATTTACATATGGACTGTTTTACTAAGGTAGGGTATAGAAACACATAATAAAACATACAGGTATTAGTTATGTAATACTGGTTAGGTTTTAACAATCAATTGGCACATCCAGTTGTCAGCTTTTAATATTCAGAGATGCTAAAATATATTTGGTTAATTTTCTAGCATCTCCAAAGAGACATTGGGGTTGATATACTAAGGCCCCTTTCACATAGGGCTGTGGAGGTACGCTGGAGGTATATAAAAATAGTGGTGCTATACCGCCGGAATTGCCGCTAGTTGCAGGCCGCTAGCGGTGCGGTATTAACCCCAGCTAGCGGCTGTGAAAGGGTTAATACCGCCCGCAATGCACCTCTACAGAGGCGCATTGCGGGCGGTATTGCCGCGGTCTCCCATTGTTTTCAATGGGAAGGAGCGGTGAAGGAGCGGTATACATGCCGCTCCTCTAACCGCTCCAAAGATGCTGCTGACAGGAGATTTTTTTATCTCCCGCCAGCGCATCGCATTGCTGGGGCAGGAGTTTTTCAGGCGGTAAAGCAGCGCTACTTTTAGCGCTGTACCGCCTGAAAAACTCCTCAATGTGAAAGGGGTATAAGGCTTGAGAGTGGAAAATCTGGTGCAGCTGTGCATGTAGCCATTCAGATTCTAACCTCAGCTTGTTCAATTAAGCTTTGACAAAAAAAATGGAAGTTGATTGGTTTCGCTGCAGAGCTTCTTCAGATTTTGTACTCTCTAGTTTTAGAAATTCAACCCTGTTGAGTCTTCTTTCTCAGCAATGTAATGAGAACTATAATTTGAATCCTTGTGAGAAGCAAATATTCCATTTAGCCTTTCCTATAGTATTTATAAAATGCAAACCATGTATAAAATAAGTGAGTGTACAATAAAAGCATATCAAACAAAAATATGTATTTAAAATGTACTAAAAAGGAGCAATTGCTTGAAATATGTTAAAAAAAATGATATCAAGCACAGTGTATCAACTGGTGATAAATAAATAGCTCAATAAACAAGTGTCCATGTGTATCAAAAATGATTCCATTGGTATTTCACCAACTGGACGTGATAACCACCGCTCCAAGGGATAATAAAGTATACTAATCCAAATAAAAATTAAATTGGCCTCTTACCAACTCCCGATGATCTCTAGATTATAAGAGATCATCCAATGTATAAGGTAAGTAAATACCTCATGCCTGGCCACCTCCTCATGCCTGGCCACCTCCTCATGCCTGGCCACCTCCTCATGCCTGGCCACCTCCTCATGCCTGGCCACCGCTGATTGTGGACTCCACACTGAAAGTGTACTCCACAGCGTCCCAGCACAGCTTGCCTCACTCAGGACGATCACTGTGCTTCACTCAGGTGTGTGTGCAGGATCCGGCATACACACCTGAGTGAAGTCCAGAGTGAGCGGTGTGCGGATGCTGTGCCGGGAGCTGTTGAATCCATCTTGGAGGTCGGGAGACACACAGAGAATGTGATCAGGCATTGCCTTACCTCATGCGTTAGATGATCATCTAGAGATCATCAGATGATCATCTAGAGATCATCAGAAGTTAGTAAGAGCCCAATTTAATTTTAATTTGGATTGGTATACTTTATTATCACTGGGAACGGTGGATAGAACATGTACTGTAGTTGCTGGAATACCAATGGAATAATGTTTAGTACACATGGACACTTGTTTATTGAGCTCTTTATTTATCACCAGTTGATACACTGTGTTTTTCATAATTTTTTAGATTTTTTTTTTTTTTTTTTTGAGACAGCACAACCTTTTTATATTTTAATTTTGTTTGCCATTATCTTCTTGTATCCAAGGAGTGGTAAAAGTGCAGCAGTCTACACTTATAATTAGTGCAAGATTTTCACACATATTTTTAGTTGAAATATGTTACTGTAATCGAAATAGATGCAAATTATTCTTTATTGCGAACCTATTTTGCCAGCCATACCAATGCGCCATAACAAGAAATAGTTAAACCACAGCATGTTTGTTAATCATTGTCATTTTTTCCATACATAATTAGTTGGAGCCCTGGAACATGCAGATTATATGCCTAAATTCTATATCCACACATTGCTGTACATTCCCTACAGCAGTGATGGCGAACATTGGCACCACAGATGTTTTGGAACTACATGTCCCATGATGCATAGCTACACTGCAGAGTGCATGAACACCATGGAAAATGTAGTTCCAAAACCTCTAAGGTGCTGAGGTTCGCCATCACTGCCCTATAGTTACCTCTGTAACACATTTGCTGCCTACCTTATCTTTCTTCATCCACCGGTTCAAATCAAAGATGTTTTTGTGATCATGAATTCTCCTGTTCAGGGAGAGGAGCTGAGAGCTGCGTGTATGTAGATGCCTGGAAAAGGAGACACTTGAGGAATGACTTGCGTAACCCAGCTCTGCACAAGAGTATTGAAGTGACAGAGCAAGTGAGTGCCCAATACTCCTGATAGACAGCAGAAAGGCAGCTGCCATCTTGTAGGAGGAAGAATTTGGCCAGCAGTGTGCCATAGCCTGGTGATTAAAAACGCATAAGCTGTTCCTGTGCATACTATGGTGGCTATACAGACATTGTTTTCTCATTGTGTATAAGGGCTGTATGACTTCTAGTTGTATCATAAAAGCAAGCTGAGGAATGGTTGTAATGATTAAAGGGTCAATTCACTAATGGGCATGAATTATTTTAAATGCCTTTGTAATTTTTTTCTCATGGCAGTTTTCTCATTAGAATGTTCAGTTCTCAAACATGAATATCGCACAAGTGTAGAATCTGTATTTTCGCATTAAATGCTATTGAAAGCCTTAATTTTTTCTATCTGTATGTTACCTCCAACTCATATGGCTCATTGTCCTGATTTTCTAATACACACCATCTCACAATTTTGGTCAGTCAGAAGCTAGTGATACATGAAAGAGAGAAAACATTTTTTTAATGAACATTTAAAAGAGAAGAAACCCTTTTTACATAGTAAACATGTAGTAAGTTAATGCACCTCTGAATAATACACATTCCTAACCTTTGTACAATAAGCCACAAAAATATAAGACAGAATATATGGATAAAGATAATCAAAATCCACAATAACTCAATGGTGAACATGTAATACAATATAGGTCAGGAAGCCTGGGGGCGTGGATGGCTTAAGTATCAGATACATGACTAGAGATATATAAAGTAGTTGTAACAATAATTAAGGTAATGCCTATAAAGAGAGTAACTTCAGTGAAAAGGAACAAGAATGAACTATTGCCAATTGGTTGGATGAAGATGTTGTACCACCTCTGCCTTGCTATAGGTAGCTACTATAGAGATTTTCCATTTGTGAAAGAATTTAGAGGACTCAACATCAGGATTAAGTACTGCATCTAGTTTTTAACTAGCAAATCTATAGTGGATTGAGGCTTCCGAAAATGGTGGGTTCTTGGGGATGCATCTATTGGCTGCTAGAAGACAGATATGAACCTAGCTTTGGTTGTATGCTTTTAACGACTTTCTTACTTTGTTAGTGGTATTAAATCTGCCTACATTTAACACTCCCCTTCCCCCCAGACTCACAATGCCACTGTCTGCTGTGCCTCCTATTCTTATTCCTCCAGAGTTGTGTCTGACTAATACAATGAAAATGTTCAGGCGATGGGCCTGTGGGAGTCGAGAAGCGTAGGGTCTCTGCCTTTCTTAGCAGTTAGCTGGATATAGATCTTGTTACCTATTTTTGGGTATTGGGCACCAACTTAAAAGAAGTCCTATAAAGATTCCAAGGAGGCTTCCTTAAATAATTTGGGGGTGAACCCATCAGGTCCAGTTGCTTTCAATGAAGCTGGCCCCGAAATATCCTGGTGATATGGAGAGCTACTTTTGGAATATATATTTGT
Organism: Rana kukunoris; assembly: GCA_029574335.1. Classification (NCBI taxonomy): domain Eukaryota; kingdom Metazoa; phylum Chordata; class Amphibia; order Anura; family Ranidae; genus Rana; species Rana kukunoris. Next base: position 394,915,466 of record CM056053.1, read on the forward strand.
TTGTAGCAATTCTCCAGGACAAGACTTGTATCCTCAGGGGTAGACCCAATCTTGTTTTGGGCAGTAATACGTTTTTGGATTAAAGTAGGAGAATGGGGTCCTCAGGCAAATCTGGCCAGTATTTTGCCAGACTTGTTCCCAAACTTTTAGAATTGTAGGGAGGTTTTGAATTGTTCAAACATTTCCAACAACGTTCGAGTTAAGATTTTGGCTTTTTACCATACAGAGAGAGCGATCCAGCCAGTGGTGGCTGGTGCTCCATTTTTTGGGGGGGCATCAAACATCACAGAGCAATACATGTCTAACCTCTATCCTGTGTCTAAAGCCAGTTGTATTTCTAGGTGGTTCAGCCTGTTTGAAGGGGATGTGCTGTAAATGAAAGTCATTATACATTGTTTTCAGTTGCAAATAAAGCAAACGCAAATCTATTTTTTTTTTCTTTCTTAAAAATGATTATTCTAAAACACAAGTGAACGTCTATGAAATTCAACCTCCTGTTACCCACAGCCAGCTTCAAGAGTATCCCGCATTCATTCTGTCATGCCAAATTTAGCTTCAAATAAAAGCAGGAACATCGACAGTGTTTGGAGCAGACGTATCTCCAGTTATCTTGTGTAGTAAAATAAATACTGTTCAGAAAGCCACAAATATTTTGAGTTCCTTCCACTTCTATTTAATTTGGGTTAATCCCCCACCAACCAGATCCCTGTGAATAGTTCCTCTGTGTTAGTTTTTGTATGCATTTAAAAGTACAGCAATCATATAGTCTCTTGGCTTACTCTTTTCCATGAAATATAATTGCCCAAGCTTTTTAGTGTAGCTCAGGTTTCCCAATTTCTTGGGCATCTTAGTGATTCTCCTACGCACACAATTAGACATGCAACTTGAATTAACCATAATGGTAGTTGCATTGCTGATTTTTATGAAATGCAGGACTAACACAGAGTATACTAACCCTAGCAAAATAAAAGTTTATTAAAACTTAGTGTAAAACTGTCAAGGCAATTTTCAGTTGCACCACTGAAGCACTGAATCTTGTTTTCTATCAGGCATTCAAAACAGTTCAACTTTATAGGCCAATAACAGTAAAGACACCTTTGCTGAGGCTCAGGATATACACAGGAGCTTCTCATTTGAAGAAATACAAAATGTAAATTTGGGTTAAAATCCTGCCTCTGTTATTCAGCTGTCATAGGCCAGGGCCTCTACTGCCGATCAAGGCTTTGGTATTTAAAGAGGAGTTCCACCCAAATTTGGAACTTCCTCTTGTTCCACTCCTCACCCCCATACATGCCACATTTGGCATGTAATTTTTTTGGGGGGGGGAGTGGGGGCTTCAGTAGGAGTGGGACTTCCTGATTCCGTCGAGGGGCTGGTAAGGCGATTAGGCTTAATCGCCTTATTGCAGCCCCTCCCTGTAGGCGATCACATGGGACACTGACAGGTCCCATGCGATCGCCTCTCCAATTAGCGGCGAGCCGCGCCGCGCGCGCATGCGCAGTGCGGCTCGCGCATGCGCAGTGGGTGCCCGGCCGTGAAGCCAAAGGCTGTCACGGCTGGGTGCCCACAGTGGAGATGGAGACGCCGGCTGGGGAGGGGGGGAGAGGAGCCGAGCCCCGGTCGGCGCGTCGCTGGAACGCAGGACCAGGTAAGTGAGTGTTTATTAAAAGCCAGCAGCTACACTTTTTGTAGCTGCTGACTTTTAATAAACACAATTTTGGCTGGAACACCCCTTTAACATTTAAATTGCATTGATTCGACCAAAAAATAACCATTTATATACACCCCATTTAGCATTATTTAAATTGTTTGGAACTAGAACTTTAGCTTTAGCATAGGGGATCAGTTGAAGTCTGGAAGACACTGCTGCCACTTGGCTAAAGTTGCAAAGTTTGTTGTCAGAAAGTCAGATTTCAGGTGACCTTTGATTGTTTCAACAGCCTTACCATTTCCAGAATTTAGTCATCAATCTTAGCTTGGAGATAAGTCCAGGCCACATGGGTGCCACAGAGACAAGGTGCCTGCACTTCAGCACTATGGTTGCCCTAGGCACTTTTTAGGTGTTCCTACTTGGGGACCTGGGATACAGGTATTTAATTTTTTGTTTTTCGATTGTCATATGCAACTTTCGCTATATCTTTCTATCTCTCCCTATATTACTGAGCAACTCATGTTTAGTTTGTATGTACACCAGTGCCTGAACGTATACATAAAGTTTGGCTTTTTTTTTAAACGCCTATTACAGAAAATATTCACAAAATCCCTGAATATTACTTATCAAGCTGAACATAATTGTTGGTGTTTTAACTGCTGCACATCAATACCTCTTAATTTAAAGCAATAATAATATTAACAGATACTTAAAAAAAACAAAAAAAAAAAAAAACAATTAGGTTTTAAGATTCAGGTGGTCAAAATTAAATTCCAGGGACAAGTTTAGTAAATATACTAAAATCACTCTGAAGTCAGGAGAATTTGTCATGAATGCATGCATTTATCACTCTGGTTCATCGTTTAACACTGATTTGTCTTTTTAGGTTGGCCTAGATATAAATGGGTTTGTTTCAGTTTGCATGCAAATGATACATGCCTACATTACAGAGCACATTTCATAGGTGCATGCTATAGACTAAGCTGCAACACAGTTCCTAACAAGAGTCGTTCAAACATGTCCTAGTTCATACAATAAACAATTGCTCAGGAAAGGAAAGGAATCTTGATTATTTGCATTGATCAGTAAAAAAATATTATATATTGTAACAGTAGGCGCTACTGTAACTATAAAAATGATGATGAAGTGGACACAGGGTCTGCATTCAGCCAATATGCAGAGCTGCAGAGCATACATTTAAAAACAGAGAAAACTGCGCTGGCAGTTTTCTCATATTTTTCCTATTACTTCATGGGGCTCTATGGCTTGGAGATCCTTCAGAGATCTGGGTGGGACTGGGTCTCCGACCTGTGTCCAGGTTTTTAAGATAGCCTGCAAGCTGCCTTCCCAGGTGCAGACAGCTCATTAAAGGAAGGAGAGAGGAAGGTGGAGTTGGAGCAGTGGCTGCTGGTGAGTGTCTCTGTGTGAGGACAAACGCTGTGTGCGTTGAAGGGCTTCAAAGCTGTGTGCGCCCAAGAAGCCTAAAGCTGTGTGCATTAAGGGACTTCAAGCTGTGTGCGTTTAAGAAGCCCACAACTTGTGCATCCAGGACTGTGGGTCTGGAGGAGCTTATGGTTTGAGGAACCAATACCTATAACAGCAGTGCTGTTGAAGAGTAGCCAGGTGGGCTGGTATTTTCATTTATTTTTGGATAACGTTTAAACCCCTGCGTGGGATTCCTGAATGGACTTTTGTTTCTTTTTTCTCCTTTTAATAAACGTGGGTTACCAGGCCCTTAACGTTATATGCCTGTTTGGTGTTGACTCACTGCACAAAAAAAATGCATCTGCCACTAGAGTTAATTACCCCCAACGTTTACAATATATATATATATATTAGGGGTGTCGAATTTAATCGCTGCATCGGTGCATCGCGATTCGGGTGTCCTCGATGCTGTACCGATGCATGCGATCGTATTAATTGATGCCTAGCCCCGCCCCCTCCCGGGAGAGCGCTCCGTGCAGCAGTTCCCTAATTTCCTACTGTATCCTGCGCTGCACTCATGTTACTTCCTGGTCCGCCTCTCTCCTCTTTCTCTGAGCTCTTACGTCTCACGTTCCTCCTGGCGTCAGTCCCGCCCACTGACTGTAGCTATCAAGCTCAGAAGAGAGACGGGAGGGGCTGACGCCAGGAGAGATGTGAGACGTGAGAGGAGATAGGAGAGAGAGAACGTCCACATTAAACAGATCAGGGGGCAGAGCCGAGTGTTGTTAACCGTCAACCTGCTGGTTTCGTTGTATCCCGGGACAAGCCAAGAAGAAAGCTGCATTTCAGCTTCCTCCTCTCTCAGCTTTATGGCCAAGTTTGGGCAGCATGACTTAAAAAGAAGAAAGAGAATATTGCTCTGTGTATTGGTAGAAGCGAGAGCAAGTTATCAAGGTAATGAAAACGTTTAAAATACCATGTGGTAAGAAACACAGACCCAGGAAAAGTTTAACTCGGAGAGAAACTATTTTTTTTAATGTGACTACAGACAAAATTGAAGAATGAAAGTAATGATATTAACTATTTCATACATTTACTGTTGTGTAACACTTTCTGCTCCCCATTCTGTCTCCCAGCTCCACCATTAATAGAGTAACCATAGCCAAAGCAGACCATGCAATAGGGTTGGAGCTCAAACGAACAGGCGTCCCAGTACTGCAGTCTCTGACCATCTCCTGTGCTATGTCTGCAGTCTCTGACCATCTCCTGTGCTATGTCTGCAGTCTCTGATCATCTCCTGTAGCATGCCTGCAGTCTCTGATCATCTCCTGTAGCATGCCTGCAGTCTCTGATCATCTCCTGTAGCATGTCTGCAGTCTCTGACCATCTCCTGTGCCATGTCTGCAGTCTCTGACCATCTCCTGTGCTATGTCTGCAGTCTCTGACCATCTCCTGTGCTATGTCTGCAGTCTCTGACCATCTCCTGTACTATGTCTGCAGTCTCTGACCATCTGCTGTAGCATGCCTGCAGTCTCTGACCATCTGCTGTAGCATGCCTGCAGTCTCTGATCATCTCCTGTACCATGTCTGCAGTCTCTGATCATCTCCTGTACCATGTCTGCAGTCTCTGATCATCTCCTTTAGTATTTTCGGGGGAGAGCCATGCGCACTTGCGCTGCAATCGTGATGCATCGTGATGCATCGCGGAATCGAATCGAATTGTGGAGTTGATAATCGTAATCGTATCGAATCGTGAGACCGGTGAAGATGCGCAGCCCTAATATATATATTATGGTCAGAGACTGCAAACATAGCACAGGAGATGGTCAGAGACTGCAGACATAGCACAGGAGATGGTCAGAGACTGCAGACATAGCACAGGAGATGGTCAGAGACTGCAGACATAGCACAGGAGATGGTCAGAGACTGTGTTATTTCCTGTGTAGTTTCTCAGAACTGTATTTGAGGGGTGTAAAGCTTGCTGCATTTCAGCTTCCTCCTCTCTCAGCTTTATGGCCAAGTTTGGGCAGCATGACTTAAAAAGAAGAAAGAGAATATTGCTCTGTGTATTGGTAGAGATGATCAGAGACTGGTTTCGTTGCTATGTCTGCAGTCTCTGACCATCTCCTGTGCTATGTCTGCAGTCTCTGACCATCTCCTGTGCTATGTCTGCAGTCTCTGACCATCTCCTGTGCTATGTCTGCAGTCTCTGACCATCTCCTGTGCTATGTCTGCAGTCTCTGACCATCTCCTGTGCTATGTCTGCAGTCTCTGACCATCTCCTGTGCTATGTCTGCAGTCTCTGACCATCTCATGTGCTATGTCTGCAGTCTCTGACCATCTCCTGTGCTATGTCTGCAGTCTCTGACCATCTCCTGTGCTATGTCTGCAGTCTCTGACCATCTCATGTGCTATGTCTGCAGTCTCTGACCATCTCATGTGCTATGTCTGCAGTCTCTGACCATCTCCTGTGCTATGTCTGCAGTCTCTGACCATCTCCTGTACTATGTCTGCAGTCTCTGACCATCTCCTGTACTATGTCTGCAGTCTCTGACCATCTCCTGTAGCATGCCTGCAGTCTCTGATCATCTCCTGTAGCATGCCTGCAGTCTCTGATCATCTCCTGTAGCATGCCTGCAGTCTCTGATCATCTCCTGTAGCATGTCTGCAGTCTCTGACCATCTCCTGTGCCATGTCTGCAGTCTCTGACCATCTCCTGTGCTATGTCTGCAGTCTCTGACCATCTCCTGTGCTATGTCTGCAGTCTCTGACCATCTCCTGTACTATGTCTGCAGTCTCTGACCATCTGCTGTAGCATGCCTGCAGTCTCTGACCATCTGCTGTAGCATGCCTGCAGTCTCTGATCATCTCCTGTACCATGTCTGCAGTCTCTGATCATCTCCTGTACCATGTCTGCAGTCTCTGATCATCTCCTTTAGTATTTTCGGGGGAGAGCCATGCGCACTTGCGCTGCAATCGTGATGCATCGTGATGCATCGCGGAATCGAATCGAATTGTGGAGTTGATAATCGTATCGAATCGTGAGACCGGTGAAGATGCGCAGCCCTAATATATATATATATATATATATATATATATATATTATAGCTTACTTTGTGGCTGTTTTTCCGCACTGATTTACATTTTTTTTTGGATGACATGATAAAATGATGAATAGTGGCTTTATTTCCTGTGTAGTTTCTCAGAACTGTATTTGAGGGGTGTAAAGCTTGCATTCACTATGTCTTGTCATGATTATGTTAAAGCATTCATTTTTTTGGCAGAAGCTTTTAAGGGGTTTTTTCAAGTGTACAGGAGCATTTATGAAAAGTGTCTTTCAACCAAGGTAGTGTCACTTGCATCATTAAGCAGCCTGCCCATCTAAAGCCACAGTCTGGCTGACAGCTAAGAGCATATGCCATAAAAGTTTGAATACTACCTTATAACTTCACTTCATGCGTGTCCGACATATGGGCTCCAATGGCACGAAGGGAGGGGGGAGCATATGTCCATACCAAATGTACATGTATTGTTTAGCCACTGCAGAGTATACTTCAAGTTATTATTTGGTAGGTATGTGTAATGTTATGAATATTTGCGATTTTACTTTCTAAAGAACATGCCTCCAGAAATTTGTTAGACCATTTGTATAATTCAAGAAATAAGGAGAGCAACCCCTCTTATCAAAGCTGTGTTAGATTATTATGCTGCTTATCCCACAATTTGGCTGTAGGTTCTTTTAAATACTTTTATTTTTTGATTGTTCAATATATTGCCTATCTTCAGTGCAGAGGCCTAAATTTAACTATTATAAACTTCTAAAACAGAACATGGTGGGCAACAGTGTGAAGAAGGGTTTCTTGGTTACTATCTGGTGAGTGTAAGCCAGTGCTGAAGGCCAGAGAAGAGGATAGAAGATAGTATAAAGGAAAAAGACGATATTACATGCCATTGAAGTCAATGCGGAACAAATTATTTTCATTTCCATTGACTTCAATGGGGAAACTCACTTTGATATGAGAGTACTTTGGATTATGAGCATTCTCCTGGAACGGATTATGCTCGTAATCCAAGGTTCCACTGTGTGTGTGTGTGTGTATGTATGTATGTATGTATGTATGTATGTATATATATATATATATATATATATATATATATATATATATATATATATATATATATATATATAATATATATTACGTAAATTGCCACCAAAGTTTCAGCTTTTTAGAGTGTCAAGATGACATTTATGGTTGAGAATAACTGCACAATAATAATGCTAATAATAACACTAAAAGATGCTTGAAAATTCAAACACTGTATTACCACAGTAGTGGACACTTCTAGCCCATTTTTCTACCTACAAGCAAACAACAGCCATGGAGCCCAATTTTATGGGATACGTATTTGTGTAAGGGCATGTGTATATGCATTGGAAAACACTGCTCTATGGATTACTTTGTAATCACATATATTTTGTACTTGACTTCATGACTTGCAGTGAACCTAATTGGTACATTTTAAACAAACTTTCAGACCAGGAAATCCAGATTTCCAAGATTCATTACATCAGTGTTAGTTCTGCAGGGAATTCCCCTGTCACCTTACCCCAGCACCATTAAGTTGCAATCTAAAGGATAGACCTTATGAAAAGGAACAATCAAATGATTGTGTTAATTTGTGAACTTGATTAAGAAGCAAGAAATTAGAAACATCCAGAGAAAGGCAAAAATCTGGGCAGGAGTCCCAGCATAACTGCTGCAATGCTCAGGGGCAGTGATGCTGTGATTGTTACAGTGTTTCCATTCATAACAATCTGTATCATTGCATGGTGATGACAATCTAATTTATATGTTCATTAAGTATTATGAATGTGTCTCATTTAAGTCATAAAAATGCACTTAATGCAAGAGTGACGGTTTTTAAGTCCCTGGCCTTTTGGCAACCAGAAATAATATGTCGGGAACAGTATTATGCTGTTAGCAATACAGTAACAGGCCCTTGTAAAAAAGGTTGTGCATTGGTAGCAAACATTCTTGCCATATTGAAGCGGAATTTCAGTCTGCATCAATCCCCAAAAAATGTAATGATCAACTTTATGCGCTTATTTTAACATTTAACGCTTTGCATCTTAACCCCTTGATGCCGACGTAACAAAAATATGTGGCCCCACTGCACTGGGCTTTTTTCCGCTGGGCCACATATTTGCATATCTCACTTGTATGATGGGAGCGCGCTGCACAGCTTGCTCCAAGCACAGAGACTGTGGGCTAGCGATCAGGACCCAGAACTCTTGATTCCAGGTCAGCTGCTTGCTGTGATAGCCTCTGATTGGCTGTCACAGTGATGAGTCACTGTGACGCCTGCCCTTGTATTCCTCTCTCTGTGAATGGAGAGGAAAGATGCATTGTATCTTTGGGGTTTATTTACTAAAGGTAAATCCACTTTGCACTACAAGTGCACTTAAAAGTGCAGTTACTGTAGATCCGAGGGGGACATGCAAGGAAAACAAAAACAGCATTTTTGCTGAACATGATTGGATGATAAAATTAGCAGATCTTACCCTCAGATTTACAGCGACTGCACCTCCAAGTGCACTTTCATTTCCTTTAGTAAATCAACCACTTTTTGTCTCTACTTGCAGAGAGAAAAAAAAGCAAACCAAATAAATATTAAAAACAAAATATAAAGAAAAACTACCCAGATCAAGGTTTGATCTAGGTCAGTGCCAAGGTTAGTGTTTGGGTCAAAGTCAGGGTCAGTATATTTTTGTGCAAATGAGTTGAAACTAATGTCAATGTAAAACAAATAGAGAGAGAAATTATTCCACAGATGCCTTTTTAGGATAAAACGTTGGGACAGGCTCTGCTGATGCCATTGCGTCATTTGATTTTATCTACATGCTTTTAATATCTTCTCAACTAAACACTGGATGCTGGATTTGTGGGACCTCATTGAATGAATAGGCTGACCATAGGATGCGGAACCGCAGTGGTGTTAAATATTGCCATATATATCAGCAGGTTTGCTATCAGGCTCATTTAGGCTTGCATTAATTATCCACACTGGTGTGTGTTCCTTTCTGCACAAGCTACACTGATTTGGAACGTGCGGTGGACCGCAGACATTTATTTAGCACTTTTGCACGTTGAATTCTTTGGATGCAATATTACTATTGGATTTCTATTAAGCACCTTGCACATTGGAACTTTTTTGAAGCACTTTATTTTTTCATATGTTATTCACTTAATATTGGACTTATTTTTACCACTCATTGAAGCACTTGCACTTTGTATTAATATTGTTCATTATTGGCACATCATTGCTTATTACTAGGTGTACCTATTTATTTGTTCTTTATTAATTATCACTTATTTCCACTCCCCTCATCATTGATGTTGATGTTTGGTGGGACGGTGGAGTTTTAATGAGTGAGACACCTTTTTCACTTTATTGTTACTCTGTTACATTTTTGGCAAGCGCCACCATACCCCCTTATTTAATACTGTTTATTGTGTGTGAGCACATATCTGGTGGCTGCTGCATATTATTTTAGGTATTGGTTTATTTAGTTATTTTGTAGGTATTGGGCATTAAGTCCCCCCCCCCCCCCTTTGACATTCCACAGTAGCACACTAAATGAATCTATAAAACTCCTAAATATTAACATTGTGAAATGATAAACATAAAACACACATACATAATGAAAAGTGTCCATATGGCATATCCAAAAAATATTCATGCTCCAACATATGCAAATCAATATGGTAATACAGTCTAACTTAAAGTGATAAAAATATAGTGAAACAAAATGTTGTTGATCCACCAAAATCCTTCACCAAAGTGATGTGTGCCATCACAGTGCCCTGTGAGGAAGTCTGACGTAACAAAACATGTTGGGGTGTGGCTAGACGGCAACACTGACACAGTGACTCCACGTGTACGAAGGAAGCTATGAGGAGATCGCCACACTGAGTCACCTGGCATATTTTGAATTTTAATAAGACGATTTTGAATCTTTTGAGATGTAAGTTACTTTTAATAAACCAATTACCTTAAGGTGTTTTTACACTATTGGAGGCTCTGTCTCAATTTCTATCCCAACATGTGGAGAGTGTATTAATCTGGATGGAGATTGGCGTGTAAATAGGCTCTTCGATAACATCTAATAAGACAATGTTTTCCAGACACAAGAGTAAATGGCAACAGCATCTGGTAAGCTTTATTCTTAAAGTGGTTGTAAACCCCACTTTTTTACTTTTACCTACAGGTAAGCCTATAATAAGGCTTACCTGTAGGTATAAAGAATATCTCCTAAACCTTTATGATGTAGGAGATATTCCCCTCGCAGTGCGCCGCTGATTGCAGCGGCACATGCGCAGGGGGGAATCCACAGCGAAAGGACCGGCATCCGCCGGACCTTGCCGATTTGAAATCTCCCGCGCGCACGTATATGTGGTTTACAACCGCTTTAGGGGAGTGGAATTGGCACACATCACTTTGGTGACGGATTTTGGTGGACCAATGAGATTTTATTTCACTATTTTTTTTTATCACTTTACGTTGGACTGTATTACCATATTGATTTGCATAGGTTGGAGCATATATATTTTTGGGATATGCTATATGGACACTTTTTTTCATTATGTATGGGTGTTTTATGTTGATCATTTCGCAATGTTAATATTTAGGAGTTTTATGGATTAATTTGGCGTGCTACTGGAATTATTTGTCTCTCTCTCTTTTTTACATTGACATTTGTTTGACCTCATTTGCGTATTTATTGAATATTAAGTAGCAGCACAGATATGTGTCAGTTACTGTAAGTGTCTGTGTGTTTTTGGGTTGTACTACAGTTACAAATAACAAATAATAACATACATTTATGTGCCATTGCTGTGATTGTCAGGAGCAGGGAAATTTATTTTGGGTTGGAGGTTATAGTAGTAAAAATGGATATACAGCTAAAAAATATATCCTATATATATTTTTTATTTTTTTACTACCGTATTTTGGGCCAGTTTTCCTTTTGATAATAAATCAGGAGATAACTATAACCATTTGCTACCAAATGAAAGCCCAATTTGTCCTGAAAAAACCCAAGGTATAATTCATCTGGATGTCCAAAGTACTGTAGTTGGCCGTACACAGTACAGGACAGCAAACCAGAAGCTGTGTTACATATGTTTGCAGTCCAGATCACACTGAACAGCATAAGTCCCTATTCTGAGAAATATAATAACTGCTGCACAAGGATTTCTGTAGCTGGCCACCTAGAACCTGTCCTAGGTAGCTAATATAACCTACACGCAACTGTATTTCCGCATTTGCAATAAAAAGGATCACCACCTCAATCTAGAGACATGCCTCTCTTTGATGGAGGATTGGATGACAAAGAGTTATCTTAAACTCAACGGAGCGAAAACAGAACTTCTCCTGTTTCACGCAAAGCGCATGAATCAACCTACAACAACTTGAATCCCCCCGCCCATTCTGGGCAAAATCATCACCCCTAGCGCCAAAGTCAAAAGTCTCGGGGTCATCTTCGACTCCTACATGACAATGGATGCACAAATAGGGTCAGTATTCAGCGGATCTCACCATCTGCTGCGCCTACTACGCAGACTTACTCCTTTTTTTCCCAAAGAAGACATAGCGGTCATGGTGGGAGCAATTGTAAACTCAAGATTGGACTATGCAAATGCCCTCGGACTCCCTAAGTACCAAATCGCTCGTCTACAAGTCGTTCAAAATAAGGCCGCTAGACTTGTGACTGGGAAAAAACCTTGGGAATCAATCTCACCTTCACTGAGAACCCTTCACTGGTTACCAGTAAAATACATAATCACTTTTAAAGCATTCTGTCTAACGCATAGATGTATCCATGGGAATGCTCCCCATTATTTATGCGAAAAAATAAAAGCTCATAATCCCAATCGCGTTCTGCGATCCACCAATCAAAATCTACTCCAGATACAGAAAGCCAACTACAAGTCCAAAGGAGAAAGGAGATTCGCGGTCCAAGGTCCCAGACTATGGAACGCTTTACCAACCAGCATTCGGTTGGAGGAGAACCACTTAGCATTCAGGAGAAAGATCAAGACTCATCTCTTTTGATACCAAAGGAGACGCGAACAACAAGCGCCCAGAGGCGATTTAGTTCGCATGTGCTGCGCTATATAAGTTTTTATTCATTTCATCATACATGTATATACAGCTAAACCTGCTAAGAACCTAATGTAGAGCACATGTTTATATGTGAGAGACAAAAGCAAAGTTATTCACAGTTGAATTCATGCCAGAAAGCATAGAGTTAAGCTTTTGTGACTCATCAGAAGCCTTGGCCCAATCACAGCCAATCTCACATTGAGCAGAGTCTTGACCAGTCACAGCAAGCTTTACAAACACTCTGTCTGGGAGGTTCCTAATACTCCATGTGCTGCTAGATTATTCCACACAGAGACAGAAAGCCACATGAAGACAGAGACACAGAGCAGAACAGACACAAGGCCAAAGTGCAATTCAAGATCCAAAATACAAAGGCACAGGGAAACGGCCATTAGGTGAAAAGTTGGGGTAGAATTATCCATACATTTATTTTAGCAGTGACTGTGATGGGTTTAGGTTGTTTAAAAGTGGGACCAACTGTACCATGTGGTAGTAAATTTAGAAAAATCGGTCATGAGAGATATACATAAGTTCCTCTATTTCCTTAATTTTGTTGAGCCGCTGGAACCATTCCCTTATCGTTGCAACCTGCGTGGATCATCAATATATAGGAATACATAATCTAGCGGCATTAACTATAAACGTGGGATTTGCAGTAGGCCCGTTTGGGCAGGGAATTGTGGTGAAGTAGGTATTGCACCTGGGAGTAATCCAGAAAATAAGTAGGGAGAAAGGTGGTAAACTTGTATATAAAAACCTGAGCACTAATCACTTTCAGAACACAGTTCTCAAATCTGATATATTTCCTCTGAGGGCAGTGAGACCAACAGGGGAACGTAATCAGTGTGTGTAACACTACACAAGCTGAAATAAAAGATTCAAAGTGTAAAACAAATGAAATACAAAGTCAATATGAAAAAATGTAAATAGTGTGGGTAGCCCTGTGCTAGACATAGAAAGAACTAACACTAAAGCGTGCTGCTATCAAATAGAAGGCGGATGTCCACCTGTGTAAAAACTGAAAAGGGGGCAGGAAAAGACAGTGCCCCTGTTTTGGTGTAGTAATCAATGCAAGCCTTTATTAAAAACATATCCTACTCACAAAAGTAGGTGAATCAGAAGCACTAGTGGATAACTCCATGTACTATTGCCAGTGCACAGTCCCAAGCTACAGAGATACAATCAATGGCTCAGTGTCCGGACTGCTCAGTTAGTGTCAGCTCTTTGGGGCCACAATGCAGCCACCGATAGTCCTTATGTTATGATTCAACCACGCTAATTACACCACTGAGGGATTCGGGACACAGCAGGACGTGTTTTAAGGAAATCTTCCTTTTCTTCAGCTGACTTGTACTGGGCTCAACCCCCCCCCCCCCCCCGCCGCAACTGGAAGCAGGGGGAGGAGAAGGAGAACAAGAGCCAATGAACTGTCAATTCCGTTTGTCTGTATGGAACTCCGACATAGAAAAAAACACGCATGCTCAGAATCAAGTCGACGCATGCTCGGAAGCATTAAATTTAATTTTTCTTGGCTCGGCGTAGTGTTGTACGTCACCGCGTTTTGGACGGTCGGAACTTGGTGTGACAGTGTGTATGCAGACAGCTTGAACGGAATTTCGCCAGAAAAATCCATCTGGAAATTCCGATCGTGTGTACGGGGCATTAGACGACTGTCACTTTTATTCCTCTTCAAAATGGTCACCAGACCAAATAGAACACAAATCTGACAGGAAGTTTAACGTTTCCACAACAAAATTCAACACATACTCTAATGCCCCCTACACACAATCATAATTTCCGATGGAAAAAGTATTTTCCGGTCGTGTGTAGCCCCATCTGAGTTTTTTCATCAGAAATTCCGATGAATTCTATCGGAGTTTAGATATAGAACATGTTCTATTTTTTTCCGATGGAATTCCAATGTGATTTGGCCAGGCTAAAGCGTGATCGTGTGTAAGCGGCATATATGTGCATTTTGCTTGCACTATATGTATGTGTAATTTAAAAAAGATATATAGTTATGTAGCTACTCATACCTAATTAAAAACAAAATAATCGGCTTTTAATTCAGTACAGTAATGCTAGGAGCTGATCTATAGCCTCGGATCAGTGTTTCTTTATCGTACATCACGGGACACAGAGCGCATAGCCATTACATATGGGTTATATGGGTACCTTCAGGTGTGGACACTGGTGTAATCAACTTCACAGGAAGTTCCTCCCTATATAACCCCCTCCCACTGAGAGTGCTTCCGTTTTTTCGCCAGTGTCTTAGGTGTTGGTCACGTCTAGCTGTCCCTCGGAGGTCTCGGGACCCAGGATAGCTAGCCGGATCCGTCAGAAGTGCTTCAAAGCCAAGGTGTACGGTACCCGGGCCCTGCTGGAGTGGGGTTTTGCCTATAATGCCTCTCCTTGGAGGGCTGGATTCTGGGCTCCAGTGCCTTAGTCTCTTCCAAGAACTAAACGGTACTGATGCCAGGATGCTATATAGGTCCAGGGGTGTGGGTTCCTTAAACACAGGACCCCGGTCCCTGAAGGTCCAAGACAATACCCACGGAGATGGGGGAAGGCTGGGCCTCTTGCAGTTTGCAATACCCTGCGGCGTGGAGCAGGTAAGAGGGAACCTGCGGGACTTGGTTCGACAGTAGGTATCCCCCTGGGGGTTCTGGGTTGGCTAATGGTATGCTTGTGCATCAGCCACTATCTCCACTATGTCTTTTTGACAGGATGGGATGTACTAATGTTTACCCAGATAACATGTAGATATATGTATGCTTGTTTAAGATATATGTTTTGCTACTCCCCCCAGATCTGCCTGTTAGCATTGATACTGCAGCCCCCACGTACTATAAAGAGGGAATGCTGGTGAAACTCCTGTTTCTTAGGAAGCCTATGGGGACAGCTTCCTCTATGTGTGCACTACATTGAGAATTAGTGCTTACCTGGTGTCAGTTTGGGCTGCTGGCGTTGGTCCATGCTTCTCCTCTGCTCTCTGCTTCCTCCATGTTGATTTCAGCGTGGGGAGGGTGTGCGCGCTTGCGCGCGCGTGCACGTCGTCTTTTATGGCGTCCTCGTGCATAGGGGGGGCGGGCCGGCAGGGTCAGGGCTTCAGTTAATATTGTTTCCGGCTGGTCTTTCCCTTCTGAGAGCGGTGGAGAAAGGACACAGAGCGCGCAGCTGAGCCATTTTTTGGCATGCAGTGACACCTAGTGGCGGTTGGTGGATCTTCAGGTCTGGACTTAAAGTCCACTTTGACCAAAAAAAAAAAAAAAAAAAAAAAGTTTTTTTTCTTGAAGGGACTCAGCCTTAGATCCGGCAGCATCCAAGTCTACCTTGGGCTCCAGCTAACGGGCATTGGTGTTGCAATACTCACAGGTTTTCCTCGGTATTGCCACATTCTAGAGCGTGGAAAAATTTGAAAAAAAATAATAATTTTTTTTTCCATAGCCTGTTCTTATTAGTTCACTCCTAGCTACAACAGTCGGGTGTTGGCTACAGGGGTGTCTCAAGGTTGTGCAATGGCTCCCAAGGGATCAGGACCAGCTAAGGCTGCAAAGGGTGCCAAAGAACAAGTCTCCATCGGGGTCAGAGGATTGGGGCCAGGATGGTCCCACCCTCGCTAGATAGGCCACCGAGTAGCATCTTACAGGAGCCATTGAGGGTGCTGGGGGCAGAGGCGGCCCCCAATCCACCTATTCCCATTTACGTTACGGAAGAAATGCTAGCGACCACCCTGGGTGGGCTAGAGGAAAGGTTAACGGCTTTGATTGCCCGCTCTTTGCCAGGTGGCAAACGGGCTAGATCCCCGTCACCTAGATTGGTGGTTTCAGATGCGGGGTCTCCTCGCCGGAGGGACAGGACCCACAAGGGGATCAAGCGGACCAGAGTCCCGACGGTTCAGACATAGAGGGCTCCACTCTAGATAAATTTTTTCGGCTTCTCAAGCGGAGAGCCTGTGGATCCAGTCTCTGACAGATATTGTTCGCACTGCTTTTAAAAACTTCCAGTGTCAGAACTATTAGCCCCTGCAGTATCCTCATTAGGTTCTTTAAAGGCACCATTAACTTGGGTGTCTTTTCCAATTCACCCCCTTCTGGAGAGCGTGTTTTTTTCAGGATTGGGCTCGACCTGATAGGATCTTTTTCCCTCCTAAAAGGTTCACTATTTTCTATCCTATGGAAGAAAAATTTGCAAAGAAATGGGCACTCCCTACTGTGGACGCGGCCATTTCCTGCGTGAATAAATCCCTGACCTGTCCGGTTGGAAATGTCCAGATGTTCAAAGATCCGGCCGACAAAAAATTGGAGACCCTACTGAAGGCTTAGTTTATCACAGTAGGTGCCGTGGTTCAGCCAGCAGTGGCAGCCATTGGCGTTTGTCAGGCTTTAAAGAAACAGTTTTTAAAAGGACATGCCGGCTCAGCAAACTCGTGAATTAGCAGACCTCCCAAGGGCTCTCTGCTTTGCAGTAGATGCTATTAAGGATTCCGTTCAACGGGCGTCCCGTCTATCTCTGCTGTTGGTTCATATGCGTCGTCTTTTGTGGCTAAAGAACTGATCAGCAGAGGCACCCTGCAAAAAACTTTTAGCAGGATTTCCCTTTCAGGGTGGAAGACTATTCGGTGAAGACCTAGATAAATATATCCAAACCATATCAAGTGGTTAAAGTTTTTCCTTACCGGTCAAGAAAAGACCGCGCGGGCCCGCGTTTAAGCGACGGGCCTTTTACTGGCTCGGCCCCTTCAGCTTCCCGTCAGTATCGACGGCCTCCCGGGCGTTCAACATTTAATAGCCGCCCACAGGGACAAGCCGCGGCAAACAAGAGGCCATGGTCTCGCAAGCCGGCTAAACCTGTCATCAAGTCAGATTCATGAAGGGGCGCCCCCACTCTCTTGGGTGGGCGGAAGACTTTGGTTTTTCTCCGAAGTGTGGAAAGCCAGAATTCCCGACTCTTGGGTTCGGTTCGTGGTAGCCACGGGCTACAAACTAGAGTTTCGAGAAGTCCCCCCTCCTCATTTTCGGGGGTCAAAGTCTTCCAAGCGGCCCATTAAAGAGGGCCTCTCTCGTAAAGGCATTGAATCGCCTCTGGCTCCAAGGAGTAATTGTAGAAGTACCAACCCAAGAATGGGGTCTGGGATTCTATTCCAACCTTTTTTTTAAATACCCAATGGTGACGTCAGGCCTATCTTAGACCTCAAACGCCTAAATCGCTTTCTAAGAAGTAGACCTTTCGTATGGAATCCATACGTTCGGTGACAGCCAGCCTACATCATGACGACTTTCTAGCATCTATAGACATAAAGGATGCTTATCTGCACATGCCAATCTACCCGGCACATCACAAGTTTCTTCATTTTATGATAGATCAACGTCATTTCCAGTTCGTAGCCCTCCCTTTCGGGTTGGCAACAGCTCCGCGGGTATCCACAAAGGTGTTAGCCCCGGTGCTAGCCGTCCTAAGGACAGAAGGCATTTTGGTCCTGGTATACCTGGACGATCTCCTGCTTATCGACAGATCAGCTTCCAACCTCAATCATGCAGTAGTCCGCACAGTTCGGCATCTAGAGGAGTTTGGGTGGATTTTGAACCAAGAAAAATCGAGGTTGCAACCCACAAAACAGTTAGAATTTCTAGGCCTTCGGCTAGATACAGTCGGCCAGAGGATATTTTTTCCTCAAGCAAAAGTCAGGTCATTGACTCAAACAGTTCAAATAGTCTTAGGCAAGAAGAGGCCGACTATTCGCCTAGGCATACGACTGCTGGGGATGAGGGTGGCCGCCTTCGAAGCAGTGCCCTATGCCCAGATCCATACCAGAGTTCTCCAGGCAGCCATTCTCTCTGCTTGAAACAAGTCCATGCAGGCACTAGACCGTCGGTTAGTTCTCTCAGGGGTCCGGCGCAGCCTGTTCTGGTGGCTGGTCCCTCAATATTTGTCAAAGGGGAAATCCTTTTGCCCCATCACATGGAAAATTTTAGGAAGACTGACCCAGCAAGGACAGTGATAGGAGGCAGAAAGACTGCTTCCCATTAATATCGTACAGATCAGAGCTGCTCGGTTGGCCCTGGTCGTCTGGACTCTCCCCCTTCAGGGTCTGCCAGTAAGGGTACAGTCCGTCAATGCCACGGTGGTGGCATACATAAACCACCAGGGGGGCACGAGGAGCCTAGTGGCTCAAAGGGAAGTAAACCTGATTTTCTCATGGGCCGAAGCCCATGTACCCTGCATCTCGGCAGTGTTCATCCCAGGGATAGACAATTCTCAAGCAGATTTTTGAATCTTCAACAGTTGCTCCCGGGGGATTGGTCTCTTCACCCCCAGGTATTCCAAGACATTTGCCAAGTATGATGTAGACATCATGGCAACGAGAGTCAACAAGGAATTGGACAAATTCGTATCCTGAGCCAGGGATCCCTCGGCCTACGGGACCAATGCGTTGGTTTGCCCCTGGCACCAGTTTTCTCTCCTGTATGCGTTCCCTCCACTGCAGATGATTCCCCGCCTTCTACGAAGGATCAGGGTGGAGCACAGGCCTGTGATCCTGGTGGCCCCAGCCTGGCCCAGGAGGGCTTGGTACGCGCCCATCGTGAGGATGTCAGTAGGGGCACCGGGGCCACTCCCCCTGCGCCCAGACCTGTTATCTCAGGGCACGATATGCCACCCTGCTTCACAGCAGCTAGATTCGATGGCTTGGCGGGTGAATCCCTAATTCTTAAGGGCAAAGGCCTCTCAGCCCAGATCATATCTACGTTGATTCAGGCTAGGAAACCAGTCTCTAGAAATATCTATTACAGAGTCTGGAGGATCTATGGGGAGTGATGCGAGTCTCAAAGAGGGCATCCTCGTAAGTTTTATCGACAGGATCTTGCGATTCCTCTAGGTTGGCGTTGATAAGGGATTAGCTCTTAGTACTCTAAAGGGGCAGGTGTCTGCCTTATCGATATGGTTTCAAAGGCCTTTGGCCGCGCATTCGCTTGTGAAAACCTTCTTGCAGGGGGTCTTGCATGTAAATCCCCCTATTAGAGCTCCCCTCTGCCCCTGGAATTTAAAACTTGTCTTGTCAGCTTTACAAAGACAACCGTTTGAACCTCTGACAGAAATCCCTCTTGTGCTGCTAACCCGAAAGTCGGTTTTCTTGGTGGCTATGGCTTCGGCCAGAAGGGTCTCCGAGCTGGCAGCCTTATCTTGCAGGGAACCGTACCTGATTCGGCATAAGGTCAGAGTGGTTCGGCGGCCTCAACCTTCTTTCCTTCCTAAGGTCATATCCAGTTTTCACTTGAATCAGGACCTAGTCCTACAATCCTTCTTTCCTACTCCCCAGTCCAGAGAGGAAAGACTGCTTCATACTTTGGACGTGGTCCGAGCCATGAGGGTTTATCTCAGGGCTACAGAGAAGATTCGGAAAACAGATGTGCTTTTTGTTCTTCCGGATGGCCCCAAAAAGGGTCAGCCGGCTGCCAAGTCTTCCTTGGCTAGGTGGATTAAGCAGCTGATTTTTCAGGCCTATGGTCTGAAGCGCGTTCCACCTCCCTTATCAGTTAAAGCCCATTCTACGAGGGCCATGAGTGCCTCTTGGGCGGCACACCATCAGATCTCTATGGCACAGGTTTGCAAAGCGGCAACCTGGTCTTCCGTACATACGTTTATTAAATTGTATAAGTTGGACGTCGCAAAAGCTACGGACGCAGCATTTGGGCAGGCGGTCCTACGGGCAGCAGTATAGAATCCTCTGGCCCGGTTCACGCCCCCTTGTTTTTCTGTTGGTGGAGCTATTTTTTTCTCCTGATAATGTTTTTGTTTGGCTATTTTTGGCCTTACGGTCTCCCTCCCTTCATGGAGCATTGCTTTGGGACATCCCATATGTAATGGCTATGCGCTCTGTGTCCCGTGATGTACGATAAAGAAAAAGGGATTTTTAATAACAGCTTACCTGTAAAATCCTTTTCTTGAAGTACATCACGGGACACAGAGCTCCCACCCCTCTTTTGGGGAACAGTGTATAACCTCGGAGAAATTGCTTGCTACAAAACTGAAGCACTCTCAGTGGGAGGGGGTTATATAGGGAGGAACTTCCTGTGAAGTTGATTACACCAGTGTCCACACCTGAAGGTACCCATATAACCCATATGTAATGGCTATGCGCTCTGTGTCCCGTGATGTACTTCAAGAAAAGGATTTTACAGGTAAGCTGTTATTAAAAATCCCTTTTTTTTGCACATTTTAATTTAATAAGTGACAGTACCATTAAAGTTAAGTGTGTGTGGTGCTGTAACTGAAAAAAAAAAAAGAACCCATGTTACTTTTTCATCTTATTTTTAAAGTTATGTTCTATTGCATAGAAGCTCCATTAGATTTGTAAAAGTATCTCTTTTCTCTGTTCTTTCTTTGCTAGATTGCTAACAAAAAGGAAACCATTCAGAGTCTGGAAGCTGAAGTATCGATTCTTCAGCGTCAGAATAAGGAAAAGTGCGACCAGGTAGAAACCTTTGAACACCTGATTGACCAGTTAACTGCAGAGCTGAATTCCTCCAAGGACGATGTTAAATTGAACAAAGAGCAGTACCAGCAGTACGAGCAGCTGGCTGGAATGATGAAAGAAAAGGTTGATCATTTACAAAAGCAGGTAGTGTATTGTGTACCAAATGCACACAATGATATTGTAACATATGGCAAATGTGTGTCATTTTACATGTCCCTGTCTGTTGTTACTGCTTTCAAGGGTGTTCATATTACACCACAGAGACAACTGCTTTGGTTGAACATTTTGCACCACCGAAAGCCCCCTCAAGTTAAAATTGACTGTTTGGGAGCACCTAGCTGTCAGCAATATGTCACTATGTATTCATGCTGTGCTTGTCATTTGAAGCAGTTGTCTTTTCAATGACACTTTCTCTCAAAGGTGGATTTATAAAAGACACTACTATTCTGACCTGCATTTCTACTACAGAGGGCTGATATGAACACTTGCATAAAGTGTTGTATGACACTTCATGACATGCGGTTTTCCCTGCTTTGCTCCTTTGTTGCAGCCAAGCAGGTACCATCTTCCGCACTGCTGAAAAAGTATGCAGCATTTTATAGATATGCTTGCTATGTTGGGGGGAGGGGCTGCTTCCAGTTTTTCCTGGTGAGCAACTGCAAGGCTGGATTCAAACCATTGCCCCATGATGCTCGCAGCAGGGGTCCGGTGCGTCCTGGTTCACCATTACAGGTCCAATTTCAGTCTGAATTTGTGGCTGAATTCGGACCTGAATGGACCAAAAGATGCACAGGGCTTCTGTGCAAATTCACACCGGAGTCGCAGCAAATATAGGTGAACCGGCTCGCATAGGTGTGAATCCAGCCTTAGACTTCCTGTCCTGTAACTTGGGAGCCACATATAGTAAAAGTTAGTCCTGCCTCATTCCAGCAGTAATGCTAGCTTAGTCATCTCCCCTGCTGTCTTCAGGAGCTGCTAATTGTAGGAAGCCTTCAGATGGGTGCTGAAGAAAATGCCTATGAATTCCAGGTTTTTTGTCTTTAATTTTTTTAAAACATATACTAGGATAATCTGATGTGACTTTGCATTTCAGCATACTAGTTGTCAATGCATGATGGTGCTTGTACAACGTTAGTTCCTTACAAGTTATATAGAAACAGAAAAGTAACTTTAGAAAAAAGACAGAGTAGTCCATTGCGTCTAGCCATTTTTTGTTTTTTATTTATTTCAATAACTTTTTTCATCTGAGTATAGATTTATGGTTGTCCCAAGCATGTTTAAAGACATTTACTGTTGACTGGCTCAAAACAAGTGGAAGAGAGTGCATGGCCACCCTAGTGTAATTCAGTTTATTGATGAAACAATATAAATATGCCACAAAGAATTGCACTCACATGATTCCAGATAAAACAAGCATGTCTCAAACCTTAGCACCTCTTCTGAATGGCCGCTGTAAGATCCAGGGCTGTGTGAGCTCTCAATGGAGCCTCCTGTAAGCTATAGCCGGGAATGCCTGTCATTGGCATGCCGATGCTAGTGCGCATGTGCCCAGACGAGCTGGCGCCACACTCTGTTGCCGGGACACAGAGAATCAAAGGAGGGCAGAGAGGCGCTAGCAGTGTTCAAGTCACGTTCACCTATTATGTAAGTGAGCTGTTGACTGGCTCACTACCTCTGCTAAAAGTTTATTTCAAATACCTTTTCAGTCAGTTTTGAACTTTCCTCCAGTTAATTTGAGGTCATGAGTTTTTTTTTTTAAGGTCATTGGGAACTGGGTGCTACCAATTGCATGGGGGCACTTGACAGGAGGAGAGGCCAGGAGCGCTGACTGGGGACACGAGAAGAGGAGGTTCGGGCTGCTCTTTGCAAAACCACTGTACAGCAAGTACCACTGTAAGCAAAACAAGAAAGGAAATGCACAGCCCACTGTAAAAGTAGAAAAAAATCTAAATTTATTTTATCAAAAACACATAAATGGAATAGCCAATAATGAAAACAGAATCATTTACAATGTGTCAATCATACTGTGATAAAAACTCAATGTCCACCATTCTTGCCCCTATCCAGTGACAGTTTTATATGTATATATAGAAAATGCAATATCTTAAATCCTACTGTAAGCAGCAATAATAAATTGAAACATGGAAATTGCATGCATGTGAATAGGATGTGGAGCTAAGTTGGCTCCAACGGGAAATGGATCCTAGGGAGTTCAGTCCTGGATCCTGGGAAAAAGGCACGATGGCATATTGTAGTAGGTGTTGTTAATTGATGTATCCAAAAGGGCGAAATTGCTGAGATATGAAAGAGGAAGGGATGGCATCCTGGGTCAACAGTGGTCTAGAGGAGGTATATGGAATTGAAAGGTACAATCACAGTTATATATGTGACATGAAATACTATAGGTTTGAATGCAAAACAATGTCCTGTAATCTCCCTCTCACTGTTGCAAACCATAATTTGATATCCAGAGTATGCATGCAAATTGACAATCCTGGTCCATGGGAGACCATACATGGATCAAAGCATATAGTCATAAGTAGAAACAGAGTAAATGGATACTTTTCGGGTGGTGATGGAAAGACAAATCTTTAGTGCCAGTGCCATTGCTGATTTCTAATGAATCCCATTAAGCATGAGCAATTGTTCATATCTTCCAGTCACAGGGGCAAGTTGGACAAAGAAAAAGAGAGCTTACCGTATTTTCTGGCGTATAAGATAATGACCTTTTACACAAAAAAAAAAACGGGCAAAAAGCGGGGGTCGTCTTATATGCCAGCCGCCCACTGGATGTTCAGCCCTCTGAATGCTCGCTGAGTGTGCGGTAATACTGTATACATACAGTATACACCGCTGAGCCAATCCCGGCAAGCAATGTATTCTGTTAATGAATACATAATAATCATTATTATTATGAATATTATTGTTCATTCTTATTATGAATATTATTATTATGAATGCCTGCTCGGATCGGAGTAACAACTTCTGCCAAATACAGTATCAAATTCAGTAACCTGCTTGGATTGGCTGTGAGTCAGAGGCGTGGGCTGTTGATGTTACAGCCTTTGTCAATCCAAGCAGGCTTTGTATTCAATAATAGAATGCATAGCTTGCCGTGATTTGGCTCAGCGCGGTATACTGTGAGACAGTATGTTACTAAAGCTTCTGAATATATGGTATTGCTGCACATCCAGTACGCTGACAGGCTAGTCAGAAGGGGGTCGTCTTATACGGTGAGTATAGCACAAAACTATCATTTTGAATTGAAAGTTAGGGCGTCGTCTTATATGCCCAGCTGCCTATACGCCGGCAAATACGGTAACCAGTTTTGTTGGTTACCACCGGTGGCGTCAGAGGAAGTGTGGTCCCATCTGATAAATTGATGAGTACACCTCTCGCTTAAAAAAAAGAAACTGTCAAAATCCAGTCCCAATACTTCTCCTACCAGACAAGGCTTTGAGCTTCTGGACACCAGAATCTCCTAAATTGAAAGGCATCACACTTTTGTATAATCTCCTACACAACAAAACCACATTTATTAAGACTTTCAGCACGCAACAGATGGGAAACGGACCTACAATCCTCCTTTTTTGAATACCAGTGGCATAAAGTCATTGCCTACAAATTTAAAGCATCTCAATGTGTTAATTAATGGGAACTGTCCCCAAAAAAATCATCATAGATGGTATCTCATCCTGTACAAATGTACAAATTCGCAAATCTGAACAACATCCATTGTTGGCACCTAGGTACGCTCACACATATACAATGGGAGTGCCCCCATTTTTATCCCTTCTGGAAGACGGTATGTACCTTTCTCTAATTACAGAAATTCTAACCAATCCTATCCTCTCCCTAGCTCTACTCAGCCTGGGGATAGAAACTTTTCCACACCACCTCAGAGCTGAAGTCATGCACATACTGTTTGCTGCTAGACTACTCATCATGCGCAAATGAAGAAGCTCTTTAGTCCCAAACATCTCAGATGTTAAACACCAACTTAAACTAGTTAAAGAATTTGAGTACTGCTCTGACTTGCAAAATAATTTGCAGGTCAAATTTCAAATAACTGGAAACCCTGGCTTTAGATACCAAATGTAGATGTATAAAATACATAGACATTATAATTACGGTACTAAGCATGTTCAACACCTTTTCTCTCGTATTGCAACCAATATGATACTGATTCTTTTATGTTGTTGCGAATTCCGGTGGATATAATTCTCTTGTTTACTTCAGTTCTTTTGCTTCTGTAAACACTATACAGTGTATGTACAATCACTGTTTATATTACAAACGCTTGTTAAACATCTACAGTTTTTGTAAAACCAATAAATACTACATTTATAAAAAAAAAAACAAAAAAAAAAACTGTCATTCCCTTTGAACTTTTTGCAGAATTTAATATGAATATTATATTCTTTTGTTATATGTTACAAATGTATTTTGTATCATGCATCTCTGTGATGTTTAAGAATAATGGTTAAATACTCAACTTTACCTAGTAAAGAGCCATGTAGAAAAACATGCTGTAGTTTAAATGAACCTGTCGATCAGTTTTTCACAGGGCAAAGGTTGATTATTTTTTCAGATCATGGAGAATGAAAGTGACATAAGAAAGATTTGTTCTGAGTTGAAGGAGTACAGGACTACTCATAGCCATTCCAATGAAGAGTACAGTGCCCAGGTTTTGCAGCTGCAGAAGCAACAGCATGTAAGCTACTTTACAATGTTCTGGTCTAGTAATACATTTATGAAACATTTTAAATACAATTAAGAGTTATTTTAAATTTTTGAACATGTTTCAAGAAGAAAGTTGAGTCTATTTTATAATACAGTTCAAAGTACAGTGATGCGATGTACCGTATTTATCTTCATATTACGGGCACCAGCATATAGCGCGCACCACCAACCTGGAAGGAAAAATTTAGGGAAAAAAATGCCCCTCGTCGGTGTCTTGCCTGGCATCCATGTCCGGTCCGGCGTCCGTCTGTGGCCTTGTGGTGTCCTCCCCGCCTCTCCCGCGCTGTCTCTGAGCCGATTCCCGTTTCCGCACCAGGCTAGGAGGCGGCACAGGGTGTGACCGCGAGGGGAGCCGAGCCTGGCCGAGTGTACCCGAGTGTACTGTGCTCGGTATATGTCAGCGGCGGAGTACAAACACATCGTGGGAAGCGGGGATCGGAGTATATCGCGCACCCACGATTTCCCCTGATTTTCAGGGGGAAAAAGTGTGCGGTATACACCAATAAATACGGTAACTCATAACAAATCAGTAGTCATATCAGTTATTGGTTTCTCTGGTGTACTGCCGTTTGTACATTATTGCTGCCTTATTCATTAAACCTGTGAAATGAATGGTGTGACTCATTTATTATTCAGATAAATTCTTTAGATTCTTAAGTACTGATTCTTAAAAGCTCGATTGGCTTTACTTCTCCTGTGGATCACAAGAGTGCAGTTCCTTCTGCACTCCTGTGACCCATTTTCAGCAAACAGCAGGCTGAAGCCCACACTCGGCTGATGTCACAGATCTGGTCAAGGCTTGGGCATGATTGCAACAATAAAGTTTGGATCCACCCACATGCCTGGACCAGCACCTGGCTCAGCCTCTCAGCGAGTCACTAAGATCCTGAGCCGGCCGCTCCCGCCCCCTCCACAGCCCAGCACTTGAGTGAGCAAGGGGTAGTCGGAGCAGAGAACAGTGACTGACAGTCACCAGCTGTCTGCTCACAGAGCTCTGAGAACCAAGCAATCAGCGGTCTTTGTGCGCTCAGTTCTCAACCTTAGAGCCAACAGAGGACAGATGCACCCACCTAGGTAAGTATGATTAAAAAAAAGGCTCAACTTCTATTTTAAGACTTCTGTAAGTACTGATAAGGAGGGAATCACTTTGTTTATATCTATTGTTTCCCAGGTATTGGGGAATGGTGCAGGACCATATCTGGGCTTACCATCCTCTTTGGTGTTTGCCTAGGCCCTAGATTATTACAATAGTTAATTTCCATCTTCTGAACAGTTTTTTTCATAGATACACCTGTAGATGTGTAAGAGTTTCTTTACAGCTTGTTCTCTGACACGCATCTAAGTGCTTCTGTGCTTTCAGTTCATGAGAGCAATGCTTGAATACGCAGCTGTAAATTCAAATGTGCGCCGTCACATCTTTACGCCGATTCTGAAAGCAAGATAAGCCGAAAAACATGGCTTTAGTTGTCTGGCGTAACTTGCTTACGCCGGCGTATCGTGGGCGCATAGTTACGCTGGACGCATTCGACGTTCCCATTAAAAATATGCAAATGAGCTAGATACGCCGATTCACGAACGTACGTGCGCCCGGCGCATTGATATACGTCGTTTGCGTAAGGCGTATGACGGGCATAAAGTTACCCTTGCTATATGAGGCGCAGGCAATGTTAAGTATGGACGTCGGAACAATGTCGAATTATACGTCGTTTACGTCGTTTGCATAAGTCGTACGCGAATAGGGCTGTGCGTAAGTGACGTTCACATCGAAAGCATTGAGTATTTGCGGCGTGATTTTGGAGCATGCGCACTGGGATACGTCCACAGATGGCACATGCGCCGTTCGTTCGGCACCTCATTTACATGGGGTCACAGTTTATTAACATGTATCACGCCCACCTTCCACCTACTTTGAATTATGCGGACTTATGCCGGCCCATCTACGCTATGCCGCTGTAACTTATGGCCCATACACACGATCCGAATATCGGCCGACGGCTTTTTTCGCTTAATAATCGCGAGTAAAATAAAATAGGTTATTAAACTCACGAAAATTCTCGTACGATAGAAAAAAATGATCGGAAGTGATGTCATGTGTTGTAATGTATTTGTATTGTATTGTCGGACGACGGCTGTACTGACTAAACGAAAATCGTACGATCTGACATCGTAGCTTAAAGAAGATGTGCTACGCTGCCGTAAAGATACGGAAATGTATCTGAATCTGACCCAATATATTTACATTCACATTGACAAAAGCCCATGCACATGATGCCTTGTGTTGATTTGCCAGTATTGCTCACCGACTGCTTTCACCTACTGCTTAGAACTACTCTTTGAATACCTTAATAAAAAATGCTACAGCTTACATCATAGGCATTTTTACAAAGAGGGTTGAATTATTATTATATTTTTTTTTAAAGGAGATTACATTTCTAAGTGGACAACTAAATGAAAAAAACACCAAGATAGAAGAATGTCAGGGAATCATTGAGTATCAAAAAACTGAAGCTTTGAAAGTGCTGGACCAGCAGAAAAATTACACACTTGGGATTGAAGAACTAGAAAAGACTTTGCACTCCCTACAGATGGAGATTCTTACATCGCAACAAAAGCACAAAGTAGATGTTGTTGGTTTAAAGCAGCAAGTGGCTCATCTAGAAGCAGAGCTGACTGGTGCTAGAAGAATCTGTGCCCAAAAGGATCAGGTATAAGCAAAATCATTTTTTTGTCTCTAGGCTTAACAAAAAATGTGATTCTTGTCTTTCCTTAACCTCCCTGGCAATATGATTATTTTAGATTTTTGGTGCTTAAAGCGGTACAATTATTTTGCATGGAAATTTGGCGTTTTTATTTGTAGGCCTGTAATTTTTAGCAATAACTCGCTTAAATCTGTCCAAACCAGAGTCTAGTAGACATCCCGGGTAGAGGTCGACTGATATATCTGCAGGCCAATATATCGGCCGATATTCGGCCGTTT
This sequence comes from Rana kukunoris, assembly GCA_029574335.1. NCBI lineage: Eukaryota > Metazoa > Chordata > Amphibia > Anura > Ranidae > Rana > Rana kukunoris. The sequence continues at coordinate 394,943,906 of CM056053.1, forward strand.
TGGAGAAATCGGCATCGGACGATTTTTATCCTAATTAGGCCGATATTTAACATGGCCGCTAGTGGTGCAACGGATCACCGTTGAGCCGTGATCCGAAGGGGCCACCCCCTTCGGATCGGCACACTGTGTTCCGCGGATTGCTGCCGCGGCCATAGTATCATGAAAGGCCGCAGCTTCGGCCTAGCTCTGGAGCCGCGGCCATCTTGGTACACCCAGCGTGTCGGCCCTCCTCTCTATTTTCACCCACAGAGGAGGAGGGGCCCCCGCTCGTGGGACACACACACACCGCTCTCTGGTGCCTTTACTGAGGGGGGGGTGTGTGTACTACGGGGGGCAGGGGGGTGTCTGTACTGAGGAGGGGTGGTCTGTACTGAGGAAGGGGGGTCTGCACCGAGGGGGGTGTCACCATTTTTTTTTTGCAACAGTGCCACCTGCCATCCAGTGCCATCTGCTAATGCCACCTGCCAGTGCCAATACCGTGCCACCTGCCAGTTTTGGATGGAGTAGAGCGGGATTAGAAAACTTGTCCATTTTTTCTTTCAATCTGTGACCCAATTTGGGGGATTCTTCCTCTCTATTTGTCCTGTGCTATCATTAAAAGTGAAAGAAAATCCCAAATGTTGGGTTGTCCCCAGAAAAGTAATAGAAGTTAGATTTTCCAATGGGGAAACTTGTTCTGGTGACCTCGGGGTCCCCATGAAATTACCTTACTTTGCAGGGATTCCTGTTCGGCTATGGGACAGGAAGTGAAGGAAAATCTCCACAATGGGCACAGATGGTAAAAAAAAAAAATATCTGATATTGGTTATGAACCTCCCTTGCTCTATCCAAAATGGGGAAAAAAAAGTTTTGCATATAGTTCTACTTTGAGTCACATTTGGTTTTAGAGGCTTGGTTGAAAGTTTACTGTATGCACTAATGCAAAACAGTGTTTTGTTTTGACATAATTGGGGTTATTTCCAGTGCACTTCAAATTGCACTGGAAGTGCAGTCACTATAGATTTGAGGGGGGCATGCAAGGAAAATAAAAAACAGCATTTTAGCTTGCACATGATTGGATAATAAAAATCAGAAGCTTCCCCTCATTTCAGATCTACCCCACAGATTTACAGCGACTGCACTTCCACATCCACTTTCAGTGCAATTTCAAGTGCACTTTGCACTTGTTTGCATTTGTAGTGCAAAGTGGATTTGTGTTTCGTAAATAACCATCAATGTGTACCTTACAGAAATCTTGATTATCACAAGGGGATGTATCCTACTTTGTGAAGGAGGTATGGGAGGTGAAGTTTTTGTATGGCTTGACGTTACTCTGTTGGCCATCCTTCCTATTTTCCTGTTTGAATAGCTGTATTTAATGAAAGTCTATGGAGTTGTAAATGTTGTAAACAATTTCTTGCCGCCCACCACATCTACTAGTGACATACATCTTTTCTTTGGTATTCTACAGTACACAAATTCATTATGCAACAATAGATTGCTAAATTGCAGTAAATCATTCAAAGTTTACCTTTAAAAAAATAATAATTGCATAGATTTTTTGCTGGTAAGAAAATGTGCGTTTTTTTTTTTCTGGAGCCTGCAGAGCATTGCACCTGTGATCAACAGATTCTACAGACCTTGTATGGGCAGAAAGTTACTGAAGAGCAGGAAGAATCGCTGAACTATTAGAACCTTTACCAGCATCTTTGCAGTCCATTGACAACTACAAGCCATCTGCCGCAATGGCAGACATAGTTGTAGTTCATTCATTCACAGAACTCTGTGAATGAATGACGCAGCTGTGTATGCAGAGTCCTTGCTCAGCCATGCTCTTTTAAATTGTGACAGTGGGTGTGCGTAGAAGATCCTCCACCTGGTGTGTCAGCAGAGGTTTAGAGGTGTGCAGGAAGGTGCTCTTTGGTACCGAGTTGCATGTTACACCCTAAATATGATTGTAACACGTAACCTGTTACCAAAGCTGAACTTATCCTTTAATTTTTCACACAAATCCTCTTTTAAAGAACCGTACTGTGTTTTTATTTTTTTTAACCAAAATGTCCTTGCAGCATAACTTCATTTAAATATTAGAAAACTACCACCTTTGCTGTGAAAATGTGTTATGTTTTTTCCATTACTCAACCAGCCTTATACATCTGAAAGAAGGCAAATATTCCTGTAGTTATTATGCTGCGTACACACGACCATTATTCATGTCATGAAAAAAAACAATGTTTTTCTCAACGTGATTTGTCGTGAATCCTCTCAAGCCTGCCTTGCATAAACACGTTCGTGAAAAAAATGCTCGAGCAAAGCACGGTGACGTACATCGGCACTATAAAGAGGAGGTTCCATTCGAATGGCGCCAACCTTTGGGCTGCTATTGTTGATTTCCCCATCTCATAACTTGCTTCTGAGCATGCACGTTTTTTCTCCCTCGTTAAAGCGTACACACGACCGTTTTTCACAATGTGAAAAAAACGACGAGAAAAAATAGAGCAGGTTCTTAAAAAAATTCGGCCATTTTTCTCGTCGAGAAAAATGCTCTGGAGCCTACACACGACAGTTTTTCACAACCTTTTTAAAAAAATTGCGTGTGTATGCAGCATTGGTGTTTGAGGTTAAAAAATACAAACTTTGTTGTCTGTTAATTTACAAATATAGACCCTGGCACAAGTGTAGAGTACTGGAGTGGGTATTTCTTGATATGTCATGTTCAGAGTGCAGAAGCACTGGAGCCCATAGGTGTGGAGTTCACCGCCACAATGTGCTGGGGACATACTGTTTTTTTTTATTTTATTTTTGTCAACTAAAATGGATTAGCTTAATTTTAATTTTATAAAAATACCACCTTTGATGTAAACATTTTTTATATTATTACCATGACTTCACTACATTCATCAAAAAAGTAAACTGCTTCGGTAGGTAAAGGTTTCACATGATTACTAGGGATTGCGGAGAAAAAAAGGTAACTTGGGTGTCTGCTTGTCTACAAGTATAATGCCTGGCACAGGTGTGGAGAGCTGGATATCTCAACTTTTGAGTGTGGAGCATTGGAGATCTCAAATTCAGACTGCTGAAGTTTTAAGATGGGCAATGCTGTTGCTCACAGGTGCAGGGTGCTGAAGCTCAGATGCATTGAGTGCTGGAGCTAACCAGCTTGGCATGCTTGGGGATTAGACCTGTGAAGTGTTAAGGTTTTGAAATATGGAGTGCTGAAGATCTCTGTACACTGGGGAATTTTTTTTAAATCAGAAATATATTTATTTTTTATTTTTTTCCCAGTAAGAAGTTAACAGGAGAGAAAGTATAGTTGTCAAACTTACAAATATAGTATAGGCAACATATTTATCTGAAATATACAAAAGATCAATATTCTCCAGTGCAAGTAAACCACTCTCAACCTGTATCCTATACTGACCAAATGATATAATGCAAGATAACCTGTGTACAGAAAAAACACATCAGACATATTACCCCAGAACCCTGGGGACTAAGAGTAATAAACCAGTAAAGAATAAGCAAAATAAAAGAAAAACAATGGGGGAAAAACAACAGTATGTGACCTATTAAGACACTGTTATCATGGATCTACAGCATTTGGTTCAAAGCCGCCTTGGGGGCTTAGTATTTCCAATCAGAGGGCCTATCCCTGAAGCAGTCCATCTCTGACCAGTTGTGTGGGCGCAAGTCTAGGGACATCTAACCACGGCTACCACATGGTGTAAAATTTACAAGAAACATTTCTATCTTACTGTCGGCTTTTCACGTATGAGCATATGATTCACTCATTCCACTCATTGCCGTCTGGTGGGTATTTGGGAGACAATCCAATATTGGGCAATCAATTTGGGCACGGTATACAGCAGTCACAGTATGAGCCTGTGGTGTTAGGGATTCTTCCTCCTGGGCACCCAGCAAACACACAAGGGTGTTAGATATGAAGGGTTAAATGGCGATGCCTACCTTTTAAGAGTAGGCAGCGCCATTTAACCCTTCATATCTAACACATCACACAGTCCTCTTCATTGAGGTACTACAGGGTGGCAGCAGCTTTCGCCCCATACCTTAGTGTGGATTTTCTTCATTACATAAACACCTGTGATACTGTGTCTAACACCTCAGTCCAATAACGGACTAATTTAGGGCATCTCCAGATCATGTAAATAAGGTCACACTGGCATAGTAACAGCTTCAAAGTGTTATTGTCAAAGCTTCATTGAACAAGGTTAAGTTAGAACCTGATAGGTTACTATGCACAGTTGCACCAGATTCTCTGTGCACCAGTTTTAGTAGATCCACCCCATTGTTAGAATATTGTTAAAAAAATGGCAGTGATCTGACAGCCGGTTTGCACAGGAATTATTTCTATTCAGGGTCACACCGTGCTTTTGCTCTGGCTTTAAAAAGTTATATTCAAGCTTTGGACATAAGCTCAGGGAATACTTGTAAAGTGGTGAAGGCAAAAGGCAATCCACTCAAGCCTTATTTGTATGTCACTCTTCAGACTCTCTGACTTCAGCTACAAACTGAGAAAAAGGAAAAATTCAATCCTTGTTAAAAAGATGACTCAATAGTTGTTAAAAAAAGTTTGCTTGGCTGTTTTGTGCATTGTAGTCATTATTAGTATATATAGGGTATTGTGCCAATTTAGAAGGGTTCGCCTGTCACGGCCTAACAAACCTAGAGCTGCAGGTTTGCATTTACTATAAGGGTTGCTTTTTGATTTGTGCGGGCTTCATTGCTTTAGTATAGAACAAAAGGCCGCTGCTCACAGGTGATACAATTGGTAACTCTCCAATGTTGCTTCTGTGAGGTTAGGTACATGCCATGCCACTGCAGCAGAAAACATGAAACAGAGAATCTTCAGATCAGCAGCACACCCACACAGAGAGTAAAGTAGAAAGTGATGGGATGAGTACAGGCACGGAAAATGCAGGTAGGTTAACCGCTTGCCAACTGCCGCACGTACTTATAAGTCGACAGAATGGCACGGCAGGGCAAATGGGCATATATATACGTCCCTTTAATTTGCCGGCCATGTAGTGGTCGCGTGCGCCTTGCTTGCGACCCTGTCGCAAGCTCCGCGACCGTACCCGTGGGACCCGGGAACTCTATGTCCGGTGGTGTCCCACGATCAGGTCACAGAGCTGAAGAATGGGGAGATGTCAGTGTAAACACAACATCTCCTCGTTCTTCCTAGTGACATGTCACTGATCGTCTGTTCTCTGTCATCGGAAACATCGATCAGTGATGTGTCACGTCAAGCTGCGCCCCCTAATAGTTATAAGCACTCCCCAGGCCACACTTAACCTATTCAGCGCCCCTACAGGTTAACCCCTTCACTGCCAGTGCCATTTTTACAGCAAACAGTGCATTTTTATAGCACTGATCGCTGTAAAAATGATGACAATGGTCCCAAAATGGTGTCCGATGTGTCTGTCATAATGTCACAGTCACAATAAAAAAACGCTGATCGGCGCTATTAATAGTAAAAAAAAAATATTATTAAAAATGCCATAAAACCAATCAATAAACGCTTATTGTAATTTTTTTTATTTACCAAAAATATGTAGAAAAATACATATAAACTAAACTGAGGATTTTTTTTTATACTGTATATTTTTTGGGGATATTTATTATAGCAAAAAGTAAACAATATTGATTTTTTTCAAAATTGTCACTCTATTTTTGTTTATAGCGCAAAAAATAAAAACCACAGAGGTGATCAAATACCACCAAAAGAAAGCTCTATTTGTGGGAACGACTGCGCAATTGTCAGTTAAAGTGACGCAGCGCCGAATCGCAAAATGTGGCCTGGTCTTTGGCCAGCCAAATGGTCCGAGCTTAAGTGGTTAACCTTTACATCTTTAGAATGTTATATATAATGTCGGTATATGTGTAGGTATATATATTTATATAGTGGACATGCAAAATGTTTCTTCTTGCATTTCTATTTTAAGCTGACTGGGTTAAAGGTTTGCATATATTTTAACAGTATTGACCTCTTTTTCTGAAAAAAGCATGAGCTTTTTTGCTTGACCACCTGTCTTCAACACTTTAAGTAACTGCCTCAGAGCAAGCATGTAGTGATATAGACTTCTGACTTGATGCGCATGCCTGTTTTAAGACAGTGACTCAAAATATTGAAGCCACTGGGTTGTCATTTAGACAATTAGCACTATTAGGTTTTCTCATAAAGGCTTTTTTTTTAACCTGAAACATTTTAGGTTGTTTAAAAGAAAACTACTAGAAGGACTCAAAAACCCTTTCTAGAGAATATGTTCTCCCTGGCCCCCTCCAGTACTGACCATGTGAAAAGCCTAAGCTTTTGGACTTTGCACAGGATCTCAGATAAATAGGTTAGTCCTCTCCTGTCCGACATCATACAAATGCTTTTTTGGTTATGTGAGTAGAAATAAAGAAAGCTGGGATCAGTGTCTTCTAAAGTAAAGGTAAATATCCTGGCCTTTATATTACTCTTCAGTTTGTATCTCAGTAAAACAGTAAATATAGATTTAAAGCGGCATTAAACCTAATATAAAAAATATTTGATTGCCACCTGTGTCCCCTTAAATGACAACATCAGCCTGCATATATATAAAAATAAATGTACAGCTATAATTTGCATTATGAGGGTGGTTACACTCATGATACGTGGTCCTGAAGAATGTTGGAACCTAGTCACCCCCCTTGGCACACTGCCAACATGGACTGCATTAATATATAATATGTAAAAGCAAAGTAATTGTCAATTGGTGAGAATCCCTGCTTGCTGCCTTCATAGTAAAGCAGAAGAACAGAAATGGAGAAAACCCCACACTGTGGTTCTCAATTGGGGGTGCATGTGTAGCTATAGATAGATTGGGTTTGTATTTTCATAATAGCGGTGCACGAGATTGTATATACATGCATTGTTTCAGAGGCGTACCTAGGGTCTCCTGCGCCCTTGGTGAGAATCTGTATTGGTGCCCCCACCGTTATACATTGTCAGACTACATTTTTAAGAGTAATCATTTGTATATAATTATCTTATCTCTGCCTCTTCCCCAACACTACACACTGACCTGACCAGACCACTACACACTGACCTGACCAGACCACTACACACTGACCAGACCACTACCCACTGACCAGACCACTACACACTGACAAAAAACAACAACTTACTAGCAGGGTCACCAGGCGAAAATAAAAGAAAGAAAACCTAAAAAAAATAAAAAAACACAAGTGCGGCCATCACATCTCATCTTGTGAAGCTGTAATAACATAAATGTTTGCTTTGGAAGTGGGGGCAGGAAGAGAGAGAGGGGGCAGGAAGAGAGAGAGGGGGCAGGAAGAGAGAGAGGGGACAGGAAGAGAGAGAGAGAGAGAGCAGATAGAGAGTGGGAGAGAGGGGGCAAGAAGAGAGAGTTAGAGAATGAGAGGGGGCGGGGAGAGGGAAAGTGTAAGAGAGAGAGAGAATGAGAGGTGTCTGGGAGAGGGAGAGTGAGAGAGAAAGGGCAGAGAGGGGGCAGGAAGAGAGGAAGGAGAGAGTGAGAGAGAGATGGCATAGAGTGAGGGGAGAGAGAGAGAGGGGCCAGGGAGAGAGAGAGGGGCCAGGGAGATAGAGAGGGGCCAGGGAGAGAGAGAGGGGCCAGAAAGAGAGAGAGCGAGGTTGCAGAGAGGGCAGGTCAGGGGAAGAGAGAGAAGTCGGGGAGGGGTCTGGTCACAATGCTCACTTGGATGGATGGTCGGGTCCCCAGGGGCTTGTTGATTAATCTTTCCGTCCCCTCATTCCCTTCACAGACAGGGAGAGAGGGGGGCGGAATAAGGAATTTGTAATTGAAAGCTCCAGAAGTACAGAGCGGACATCAAAGGAGGGGGAGGAGAGGAGGTGCAGGTGGATGGAACCACTGGTGTTCTGGAGGGGGCATGGCACTGATTTCTGCACCCCTCGAGCACTCCAGCTACCCCTGCACGCTACGCTACTAGTCAGGACTAGTGTGGCACTGAGTAGATCATTGCCAATTTGTGCCCCCCTCGGCCTGCGCCCCTGGCTGGCGCCAGTCTCACCAACATCTTGGTACGCCCATGCATTGTTTGCACCAACAGACAGGAAAGGATCCTCCTTATGGAAACGAGATGTATTAGTAAAATAAAATGTGTTTGACTGTTCCTAGTAGATTTTTTTAGCTGGCAGTGATCTATGACTGATTTCAGAATAGACAGCTTGATGTAATATCAAATGTTTAGTGACAATTTATGTTAACCTTTCAGTATAGGCCCGATTCAGGTCTTGGTAATTTTCACTAAACCGAGTTTCAATGCTTCTTTTAATATGAGTGTTTTTGGGCATACTTTTGTCAGGAGGAAGTCATTTTTGTGTTTGTTATGGGTCAGTTAGACTTATTTAGACCTAATCTGCTGATCATCTCCCTGTAGATGAGATAAACCCTTTCCCCAGGGATGGGCAGTTATTCTGATAGAATAGTAAATAGTATGATACACACATCTGTTTGTTCATGCTGTCATGCAAAACATTTTTACTTCACACCCAGTCTTTTGGCTGAAATAGTGGAATTGCTGACCCTTTCAGGTTTGCCTTTTATTTCACCATCCAAAGTATGACAAATACAATTCCCAATTTTGACAAAGCCTTGGTTGGTTCTGGTGAGCAGATTTATCTTTGTCACAAAGGTTTTCAAGAGAAACTTCTGTTTGTTACATTCATGCAACAATTTTTGCCTTTTTCTCTAATGAGTACCGGTAATTCTTGTAATCAATACCCATTTGCCAAAAGATGCTTCAATTCTTAATAGGGATGATGAAAATTTAAGTTATCAATGTTAGTAAGAAAATACAGTACAGACCATTTCAACCATTTTATGGTGCAAAATAAAATTAATTAAATGGTATTTCTGAAATGGCCTGCACATCTAGGCTGGGTTCCTTCATTTGTCATGGCAGATGAGCCTCCCTGTTGTCTTAGTTCTTGTTTCAATGAATATGCTCAAAAAGTAAATATTTAAATGTCATTGTGGTAGTGGTAAAACTGTTGAGTATAGGGATTTCCCACTTTAATAAGACCTTTCCCTACAGATTTCCCATATTAATATTAGCAATAATAAGGGGACCCGTGCCTTTTAGCCTTTGAACACCTGGGAAATGACAGTAGTCAAGCTAATTGCATTATTTGTTAATACCATAACTAAATACATATTTATTTTATTTGTTGGAGCTGGCAGTTTAACACCCTCAATAAAGGACGTTTAACATTTGAACCACTAAAACGAATTTCACAAATAATTAAAGGGTTGTGCTAAAGACATAGACAGTCGTTTAAATTTAGATCTGCAATAACATTTACTATTATTCTCCGGGGCTTTGACTGCTTGACAGAAACAAAGTACTCTGGGATTAATTTCAAGAAATGGTGCCAACTGTGTGCAATTTGCTGTAATTAAGACATGAAAGAGTACTAAATATTCAGATTAAAAGAGCCATGATTGAATGTGATAGAGAATCAAGGTGTGGCAACAAGCCAATAAATACCAGTCAGTCATGATGAGTACAAAATATTAATTGATTTGAAACCTATGCCAATGAAATATTACAATAAAGAAAACCAGATTAAACTAATTACAGCCCGGAGAACAGAATTAAAAAGAAAACATTTTGAGTGATTCCTAAAATGAAATTTTACATGTTCAGTATTCAATCTGCCAAGCAGAGACTACAGCAGTTAAATAATTACTCACACTTACAAACAGTAATTGCCTAACTCTGAGGAATTATATTTCTGTTGTATGTTTTTTTTTTTCAAAAGGTTTTCATAAATATAAACATAGACTTTTGGTTTTGGATAAATACCCCTCTTTTACATGTAGCGGGACAAAGTGGAAAAAGGAGATCTATGATGGAAACGTGAAATCAACAAAAATATAGAAACATGTTTGCACCAAAGTTCTACAACCAGCAGTTGTGTTTTTTTTTTTTTTTTTGAAGGCTTCATAGACTGGGCTCTTTAAATGTAGGTGTTGTGATTGGCATTGGGCGTGTGACCAGGTCCTTTTAGAAGGGATTATTTTAAGCTTTCCTGCTGTACCATTTACTTCAAAACATCATATCGCATGTGTCCGAAGTTAAATGCTTTTAATTGTATTACATTTTTAGTCCTGTTTTCCCTTGAAAGATATAATTTCAGAAAGTTTCAGAGCAAAAAGTATTTTTAAGCTAAGAGGTTGATTACATGACAGAAGTATGAAGAAAATGTTAGTGGTTGTGTTTCTCTTCTCTCCCATGTGTGATTAATATGGGCATAGCTCACTAACCTAATGCCGTGTACACACAGTCGTTTTTTGTGATGAAATAAAACAACGTTTTAAAAAACATAATTTAAAATGATCGTGTGTGGGCAAAACGTTTTTATGTCTCCTGAAAAACGACCAAAAAAATATTCGAACATGCTTCAATTTTTTATCTCGTTTTTCAGAATGTCGTCTTTTGTTTCACAAAAAATGATCGTGTGTGGGCAAAACGACGTTTAAAATTACGTTTTTAAACCCACGCATGCTCAGAAACAAGTTATGAGACGGGAGCATCAATGGAACAGAGTGCCGTCGAACGTGGTGTACGTAACCGCGCTTTGCAAGAGCATTTTCAGAAAACGATGGTGTGTAGGCAACGTCGTTTTTTAAAATGAAGTTTGAAAAACGTTGTTTTGTTTTGTGAGATAAAACAACGTTTTTTTCATGTGTACGTGGTACACGAGAAACTGAGCTAGAGCAAATACCAGTTAGCAGCTGTGGGCACCTACTGCCAACTTGTGTATCTCATGATGATGTGACCATCCATTCTTTACTTGCATTGATTTTCATTCCCTCATCTCTCCTAAACCTTTCGCATATAGGGCTTGTTCTGGAGATGGGAAAATACTCTGGCTTATAATTGATAAAAGAGGTATATATTAGATAATTTGCTGCCAGAATATCTACCATTATTAAAAACGTTGATCCTCTTGAAATATTGGTTACTTTTGAGTTTAGGTCTGCCATATGAAAACACTCATGATAGTTACTATACTGTCCACGTTGTTATTGTGGTTTGCATTGTTTTTTTTCTCTCTTTTGCTATGAATGTGTTTTTGTATTATTATTTCTGTTGATATTTATGCTGTCTAAAGATGAATGTGGATCTACCATCTATTGTCTGTAGTGGCAAAGACATTTTTTTTGTGTGCTTTTCATCTTTACAGGCAATAAGCAAAAGAGATGACCTTCTGCGGAAATCCGAAGGCGATCTCCTGCAGGCAAAAGAAGGTATCAAAGACAGAGCGGCTGAGGCAGAGCACCTTGACAGCGTGGTCAAGCAATTGGAAGAAAGAATCCAGGACGCACAGAAAAAAATGAATCAAAAAGAGAAAGAAAATGATGTACTCAGAGCTGAGATGAAGGACCTCAGCACAGAGCTACAAGAAGTGCATAAGCTCTACAGAGAAACAGGTAACATAGCCGAAAGGTACAGTGATAGCCAGCAGTGTGAGGGCACAGCCTGCGGTATGGCCTATACCGATAATGCAGACATAAAGAATTTTTATTTTATTGCAGAATATTTCCACAGATATGCAGCTGACAACTAGAATTCAACTATATTGACTTACCATTACAATCATAATTTTCAAATTGTATTGTCCATTCATCCTTTATGATAATGTCACACTTTTTTTTCTTTTGTTTTTATTTGCATTATTTAAGACAATTGAGTTAAAAAAAAAAAATACACTTTATAGGAAAATGTTTAAGTGTTTTATATTATAATATTTCACCGCTTACTTTAAAACAGTCATACAATGAACATGTTTCGTTTTAATTTAAGCCAACTATTACAATTTGATTGGACAGTGTGACCATTCTGTTTTCCAATAAGTCAGTAGTGCATGCTGGGAAATTTTCCTGAGGACATTAGGTTCTTAGTAGCAGGGTTAGTATGTTCTGTACCCATAAATGGGCTTTCCACTCTATTCCTATATAAATATGTCAGCTTTGTGGTATCTTGGTATCTTGTTCTGTGTGGAAGACAGGTAATATTTAAATAATCAAAATGACCTGAAATTACTTTTTTATTAAAAAAAAAAAAAACTATGGTTAAATCTTGGCACAAATAAACTGCATCATTTTATATCCTTCATAAATAAAAAAAAATCAGGTAACGCCTACATAAGCAAATAAAATTATGTTTTTAATAAATTAAATTAGGATACCATAAAATAGATTTTTTTTTAATCTCAAAATCAACCTATTGACTAACTTTGTTTCATTCCAGTAGGTTATTAACTTGAAAGGGCCATTTCCACTCGGGACTGTATATTTTATAACGTGACTTGTGGTTTCAGGCGTGAGATCACTAGACAAATGTTAAACACCAAGATCCCATTACAGGGTGATTCATAGAATTTATCATTTCTTTTGCTGCGTTCATAAGTGTTTATCATCATTATCTTCCTGTTTGCCAGAAGTGACTGAAACAATTGAGCAAAGTCAAAATAATAGTATTCTGCTTTGAAAGGGGAAAAGAATGCAAGCTCCTCTGAGAGCAATCGTCCTTTGTTTTATCATGAAGTGGGAATAAACAAGATACAGTCCTCTGGCTGTTGCTCAACAGCAAATTCTGCTCTATATGTTTGTGGCTGTCTGAGGATTATAAAGGCTTTATTTCATAAACAGCTGGATTGGCGAAAACTTGAATATGAAAATTAAATAAATAAATATTATCTGAACGAATAAGTGTCTTTGTTGCTCATAGCAACCAAACAGGCCCTGAGTCCTCTACAGATAGATGATTAAATGTTTTGTTATGTTATTGGTACATATCAATTAAACCACATAGTGAATAAGGATAGCAGGATAGATGTCTAACCAATAGCGACCAGTGATACGATAAATATGATCAGATTTCTACACTGTCAGGACCAGATTCAATATTTTTCCCGACCTGCTGTGGCTATAGTATCTGTCTATTGATAGGCTGATTTTTTTCTCTATAGAACATGGCATGAATGGAACCCACTTGCACAGTAAATCTGTGTAAGAACACATATTTCTAACAGTTGTAAACATCCATAATCATTCCCTCACTACTCAGTCCCCATCAAACAGTGCCAAAATTATGAAGATGAGGCTGTAATTGGGTCAAAAAAACAAACAAACAAGGGAGAGGCACCTCTGGGTGTAGATGTTTAAAAGCAATTTAATACAAAGATTAAGTACAGGCAACTCACATTTAGCGAGGTTAAAACAGTTGTGAACAAATTCCAATAGTGGGGGAACAGCCACCACCACGTCACACGCGGTGTGTGATGATTCCCAGCAGCATAGTGCCCCAGCAGGAGTAAGAAAGGATTGACTGCCCTGAGGATCACTTCCACTATTGGAATTTGTTCAACGCCTGTTTTAACCTTGCTAAATGTGAGTTGCCTGTACTTCATCCTTGTATTAAATTGCTTTCAAACATCTACACCAAGAGGCGCCTCTCCCTTGTTTTTTCTACAGATTTGGAACACAGTTTCTGTTCCCCCTCGATGGCAGCCCTGAGACTGTATATGCAACCCCTGATATACTACTTTACCCCGTCCACCGGACTCTTACATATCCCCTAAGCTTGGACTCTCTCTCCCCCCCCCCACTGAACTGTACATATATTTGTACAACCTTTTATTATTTATACTGATGAGATATTTGTTGTTTTGGATCTCTTGCACATTTTACTTGTATACACTGTAATTGGGTCAGGTCATTTAGATGCTAGGTAATGATAGAGCTGTAGACATATATGTTTATTTTGCCCTAATATGCACAAAGGATTTAAAGTGTTACTAAACCCACAACAGTAAAATCAATCTGTATATGCGGTAAAGCATGCTTGTTATACTCACTGTGGATCCTAAGGGATTAACCCTCTGCATTGTGTAAAATGGCTGTTTGATCCTGTCTTCTCTGATCCCCCTCCTTCTTCCACTTTTCTCAATTTATCTGCTGATGGAACATAGCCTCGAGCGCAAGCTGCACATGCTCAGTTTGGTGTGTATTGCTAGAGTTTTTTTCTTCTTGGGAGAGTGCATGTGGTCAGCACAGGGCCAATCAGCACTGTCAGACAGAGGGTCAGGGGTCCTGCAGCCTTATAGGACAACCAAGGGAGCATACAAACTCCTCCTACAACTTTTAACCGGACACTGATAGAAGTCACAAGACTGCTCTAACTCCCGATGAGAAAAGATATTTAGCAGTTTAGATTTGCCTTTCAATGTTCTGTGTACTGTTGGAGACCAGATATAGTGAATGCAGTGTCCTGGGTTTAGTAACACTTTTTAACTAGACATGTACCTACAAAAGAATTAAATATATTAGGACCCTACCCAATTATAGTGATAATGTAAAAAGAAATGGGGTGCCACAGATGATGGAGGGAGAGAGGGAAACATGAGGCATTGGTGTGTTTTTCTTTGTTGTAGAAATAAAGACTTTTAAGAATACTTTTAACATGAATACTGTATGATGGAGTCACCTTGCTAGAATTTGCGCAGATGCAAAAATTAATTGTAGTTCTGTGTCTTGAAATGTGTTTCTGAGCCTAAAATTGGTTGACAAAAGGTGTTTGATATTGTTGATTGTAGATATTGAACAACAGGATTCATGTGTTGGGGTTATTAAAATCCATATAGGATAAAAACATGTCAATTAATATGCGGAATTCTAATAATTTAGGCTACTAGGATTTCACGAAATACACTTAGTGGGGACCTGCTTGAGATGATGCATACATACAGTATTTGGTCCCATTTTTATTTTGGAAGCATTTTTATATTGCATTTTGACCAAAAATTAAAAAGCAAATCCTGAACAGCATTTCCTTATTGCGCTTTGCTTATTGCCCCTCAAAGGCTGCGCCATGACAAAAAGAACACCCAGTACTTTTTTCATTTTAGATGTTTAAGCACAAAATTGTGGATACCCATGAGCCTTGTTGGGTTGTGTGTAAAAATAAAATGATAATTAATATGAATAATTTGTTAAAATGCCTTAAAATATGTCTGAAAGGGGATATAGGAGGGATATTGCTTTGCTTGCTGGGTTTTAGTGTCCACATCTCCCTTGGCATTGTGCTTCCTCAAGCTGCTGCTGTTGTGTAGTTAATTGATGAGCATATGCAACCAAGGATAACAAGCTAAGCTCATGTGAAATATTTACGTACATAGCTAGTAGTAGTTGGTCACATTTAACTGAACTTGTTCTTTAATGTTGACATGTTTTGCCACTCATCCAGGTAGCTTTCTCAATTTAGCTACTAACATTACGGAACAAGTCTATTTGATTGTGACTAACTACTACTTGACATACCATGGTCTGAACAAATGAGAACCTTCACAAACCTTTTCCCTCAAAACTTTCCAATAATATTGCTGTGATGTGCATACTAAAAAATGGTTTTATAGAATACCTCCCTATTTCTAATACATAACTACATGCACTACTTTTGAAAAAACATGGTTTTGCGGTACCCTGCGATCTGGTGTTTGCTAAAGCATTACATTTTTGATCTGCGTTTGGGGTGCCATTAACAATGTATTGGCATCTGCAGCAGATTTCAAAGGCAGCATGTTTTAGGTGCAATGCGGGAAGCACACACGGAACACACCTTTCCTGCACTGCATCCTGGTGTGAACCAACCCTAAAAGGCTAAGAATGTTACTAATGGTTTTGATTAAGCAGTGATAAGTAAGTTCCTTACACATATTCATAGAGAGCCTGCCTGACATGCATCATCCAATGGGTTTGCATGCTGGCTCAGAAAAATATGTTTTGAGAGCCTGCCATAAAGGTAATAGAATGTGTCACAAGTGGAAACGGCCACCACTGTGCTCATTGAGTGAGTTTGTTCCAGGGCAGTATATCCACTTACACTAAATCTAAATAGTATCAGATACACCATCCTGGCAAGCATGCCCAGTCATGAGTCAGAAGATTGCAGCTTCTCTGAGGCTTCTTATACAGGTATTTTGCTTCATGCTAATTTATCTTTAAAATTGTAGCACTTACAGATTTACAGATGAACAACATAGGTGACTATTATACGTTACCAGTAATTTGTTGGCCTTCACCTCATTTGTAGCACATTGGTTAATGTGCTTTGAATAAAAGGCAGACGTTTGCAAATAATTAAATTGCTTACTAGCTTAAAGAGGTGGTGCACCACACCAACCCTGCCTCTCTGTTGCTCTGTCCACAACCTCATGAAAAGTCCTTTTTTTATACGTGATCACATTCCCTCTGTTCTCGGCTGCATGAGAGCTAGAGAAGAAGAAACAGTGGTTGGCTATGCTGGGGGGTCAGGACAGGTTTTATCATTGGAGGAGAGCAAGCTGAGTACTGAACACTTTGGGGTTGATTTATTAAAGGCAACAAAAACTCTGCACTTTGCAAAGTTTCTCCAGAGCTTGGTAAATGAGCAGAAGCTCTACTGACTTCCATCATCCAATCATGTAAAAGCAAACCTGTTTTTGTTTTGTTTTTTCCTTGCATGTGATTGGGAATTTTTTGTAAAGTAAGCCTTATCACATTTACTAAACTCTGGAGCAACTGCACTTGCAGAGGGCAAATTTACTTTTAAAAATCCAAAGTCTATTTGCCTTTAGTAAATCAACACTATTGTGTTCTCCTGCTTATTGTGGTTAGTATTTGATAGGAAAAGCAGAGGAACTTTCAAGAACACCAGGGGGGAGGGGGGATTCCCTAAGACCAAATCTGGTGCAATTGCAAAGAAACCAGTCAGCTTCCAGGTTTTATTGCCAAAGCTTAACCTCCCTGGTGGTATGATTATTTCATATTTTTGGTGCTGAAAGCGGTACCATTATTTTGCATGGAAATTTAGCGTTGTAATTCTTAGTAATAACTCACTTAAATCTGTCCAAACCAGAGTCAAGTAGACATCCCGGGTATGATAAAGTTTGAAACACAAAATCATAAATTATAATATAATAATTAACTATAATTATAATAAATAATAATTATAATAAAAAAAATATTCCATAATGTAATCAAATCAAAAACACTGAAATTTGCTTAGTTGCAGAATTGTTGCTTTCAGGAATTTCCCCACAAATCGATATCGCTCAATTCTGCAAGTGATTTCAATTTATTGTCGCTGTTTTCTTGCTGGTCTAAAACCACTTTTGACGTTAACGCACACTTTTTGATTGCTATGGACAATCTCCAGTTTCCAGGCAGAAAGAACAGTTTTTATAATATAAAAGTGCATACAGGACACTGGACAGACCACCGGACAAAGGGGATGTGTGATTATTTGATACAGTACTGTAATCTGTAAGATTACAGTAAACTGTATCTATACTGTGTTTTTTGAATTTGGTGCCGAACTCCGTCCCCATGCGTCACAGGGAACGGAGCTCGGCGGCACTCTGCAGTGTGAATCGAGCAAGGAGACAGCTCGCACACACAGCGGGGAGACATTGCAGGATCCAGGGACAAGGTAAGTAAATTTCCCTGTATCCTGCAATGCAATCCCAAGTCTGGCTCGGGGGGTACCACTTTTGGTGTGTAAAATTCATCCCGAGCCAGACTTGGGAATACCGCTAGGAAGGTTAATGAACAAGCTGATGTTAGAAGCTTGATGGATACCATGTACAACTGCACCAATTTTAGTAAATCTACCCCCTGGGTTTGTTACACAAAAGAAGCAATACAAAGAGAACAGGATACTTTTTTGTACAAGTACGGTGTACAGCAGGCACATATCATCTTTAAAGCAGAGGTTCACCCTAAAAAACATCTATATACCATTTACATCCAGCATACTTCGGATATGTACAGTATGCTGGTATTTTTAATTTTTTTTCCGTTGTACATACCGTCTTAAAGTTCTTTTTCATCCGGCTTCCGTGTTCTCACTCCCGCGGGGAGTAGGCGTTCCTATGAAGAGGCCAGATGATTGACGTGCGGAAAAGGCGTGTCACGCGTTCTGAA
Source organism: Rana kukunoris (assembly GCA_029574335.1). Classification (NCBI taxonomy): domain Eukaryota; kingdom Metazoa; phylum Chordata; class Amphibia; order Anura; family Ranidae; genus Rana; species Rana kukunoris. The sequence continues at coordinate 394,961,902 of CM056053.1, forward strand.
AATAGCCAAACTGGGACTCGGCTCTATACGGCGCTATACGGCACCTGCGCACAGACTAGGAGCCGTGTAGAGCTGACTGTGCAGGCGCCTAATAGAGTCCCAATTCGGCTATTTTCGGAACGTGTGACGCGCCTTAACTGCACGTCAATCATCTACGCCTCTTCATAGGAATGCCTACTTCCCGCGGGAGAGCCGGAACCTGGGTGAAAAATAACTTTAAGACGGTATGTACAGCGAAAAAAAAAATACCAGCATGCTGTACATACTCAAAGTATGCTGGATGTAATGGTATATAATTGTTTTAGGGTGAACCTCCGCTTTAAAGTGATATTCTCTATAAGATTACAATTTTGTGTAGTTTAGCTTTTTGTGGTTAGCATTGCAGCACTGGTGTCTTGGTCTCATATTATATCACAGACCCTGAAGGGTGTATATATGTTCTTTCTATGTGTGTGCATGGGTTACCACCAGGTGCACCAATTCCCAGTATCCTATATTCAAATGATGGGAGATTGTTTCTTATCCAGAACGGTGTGCGTGTGTGCATCTGTGCTAGGAACAATATAGGAGCAGGGGAAAACATGTATTTAATGTGTATTCTATAACAAGCTATTGAAATATAAAATAGGTAACCTAAGTAAACTTATATGGATTGTTACAAACAGTGTTTAAAGTATGAATCAAGCACTCAGTTGTTTCTTTTATGTACCTTGTTTTATTAAAATAAACCTTTCTGCTCTCATTCTTCACCATGGGACATGTCAGTAACATGCCAGCTTACAATGACACTTTTAATGTTTACACATGTCTACGGCGTTACATTCTTCATCATTGGTCATCTCAGATCAACCAAAATATATCAACAATACACATGTTCTAGTATGAAAGATATGAGATGAAGGCTTTAAAAGCTTTATATAATTCAAAACCTTTAAATGGGAGGAAAACAAAAGAGCAATCAAAATAAAAGCCAGAGATGGCATAGAGTGCTGTGTGAGATGGGTGTGCCAAGAGTGTTTTTATCTGCCATCAGATTGCACGTTTCTCTGTAGCCATGAGCAGTGTTAATTCAAGGTAAATGACTTTCACTGCCTGTCATAGCTTTCCTCCTCGATTGGATCTGCTGTGAAATGAAATCCCAGAATGAGATCCTGGCACACATTTTACTGTCAGCCTGTCTGTGTGCTTGTCACATGACTGCAATCCCTTTTCTGCTGTCTGTGTGTGTGAATATATTTCTTCCCTCTTCACTACAGTATGTACAAGCTATAAAGGATGACACTACTGCAGTGTCTCCCAAAGTGTGGTACCACCGATATACTTTACAACATTGTCCGATTGTAATGCATTTTCTTTGCTTCATTAATTATCTCCTTTATATTAAACTGCCTTCCTTCTCATATTTTAAAATTTCTTCCTTTTGCTCTGTCCTTCTGGGCTCATCCTTTTTTTTTTGTAGATATGTGATTCTACATTTTTTTTTTTTGCACCTACTGTTTTTATAAAGTTTAAAGGGTTTGTAAAGGTTCGTCTTTTATTTTCTAAATAGGTTCCTTTAAGCTAGTGCATTGTTGGTTCACTTATCTTTTCTTTCGATTTTCCTTCTAAATGTTTGTTTTCTTTGTTTGAATTTCTCACTTCCTGTTGGTCCTCACTAAGCTTTCCACCATCATCCGAGCGGTGGAAAGTCATTTAGAACAGCTTACTGAACACCTTAATGAGGAGGAACAGGAAGTGAGAAATTTAGACAAAGAAAACAAAGAAAAAAAAACATTTAGAAGAGAAATCGAAAGAAAAGGTAAGTGAACCAACAATGCACTAGCTTAAAGCAACCTATTTAGAAAATAAAAAACGAACCTTTACAACCCCTTTAAAGAAAAATACTGTGTGTGAATTATGAAGTGATTTATGCAGCATCTGTCATCTTTTTTCTTAGATCCAAAGGTGAATTGACCATAAAAACAAACCCCATTCCTAGTTCTTTGCCAAACTCCCTAATTTTCTAATGGGTTTAAAGCAATGTGATAGGGAAAACTCAACTAATCAGGTTTAAATTTATTAAATTCATATCATTGAAAGATTAAATATCATGGCTTGCTTGTTGTTACTGTAGTTTAGACATTGGGGTTTATTTACTAAAGCTGGAAAGTGCAAAATCAGGCTCACTTCTGCAGAGAAACCAATTTGATTTTAACCTCAGCTGGTTCAATTAAACTTTGGCAATAAAATCTGGAAGTTGATTGGCTTCTATGCAGAAGTGAGCCTGATTTGGCCATTGCTATTTATCTTATTAAAGCGGAGTTCCACCCAAAAAAAGAATTCCGATTTAAGTAACGGTGACCTCCTGACATTTGGCATGTAATTTTTTTTTTCTAGGGGATTGGACCCAAAACCCCTTTTTTAGAGGCATCCAGCTCCCACTTCCTCAAGGGGGTCCGCAGGTCCCAGAAAATTGTCCGGCCATTCATAGCACGCAACTCAAGCATGCGCAGTGCATGCCCATCTGTGAAGCCACAGCCGGGCACCCACAGTAATGGCCCGTACACACGATCCGAATATCGGATGAAAATGATCGTGTGTATACTATTTTCGAGAGCCGATCATGACAGTTTATCCAATATTATTCGATCGGACAAGCATGACATTTTTCCTCGTACAATGCCAGATTGTACGATTTTCATTTAGTCAGTACAGTTGTCGTCCGAAAATACATTACAAATACATTACAACACATGACATCACTTTCGATTTATTTTTTTCTGTCGTACGAGAATTTTCGTGACTTTAATAACCTATTCAATTTCTACTTGCCACTATTAAGCAAAGTCGTATGATATTCGGATCGCGTGTACGGGGCATAAGAGTGCCGTCGCTGTAGAGAGGAGCGTAGCTTGTTACGCCTGCATCGCTGTACAGTGGGACATGTATGTGAGTGATTATTAAAAGTGAGCAGCTAAATTTTTTGTAGCTGCTGACTTTTAATTTACTTTTTTTATCAGGGAAACTCCGCTTTAAATAGGTCCAGTTGTGATAGCAGCCATGGTTATGACAACTCCAAAATCCAATTTGGCAACTTATTATAGATGGGACAGCATTGTTTCATCTCATTGCTTTGGTGACTTTACTGTTGGTTTGAGAATAGATAAACCAAATTGGATGGATCCCTTTGAGATTAATTGCAGAGGTGACTACAGGGATCCTGGAGGTTCTGCCACCTTACTTCCCTTGTTGTCATTAACTACGTATTTCCTCCAGTGATTGGAAGCATTGTTACAATATTTTCTGAAAACTATTTGAATAAATTACCCAATAAAAGTGTGGGAATCACACTCCAGTATAATGCTCAGGGGAAAGAGAAGACCCTTCTGAATTGTTTTTAAAACCAACTCTGGTGAAGAAACGCATCCTTGCTGAAGGCCATTTTGTCTAATACTATCACAGCAGAAGGATGGCACTTTCTTAAACCTTTTATTCACCCAGAGGCAATTTAGTTTGCATGTGCCGCGCTATATAAGTTTTCATTCATTCATTCATTCATTCATATAACACCAGATGCCCGGTGTGGAAAACTACTTTGATGAGTGGGGTGTTATTTTTTTATTTGAAACCTAAATAGGGGCAGATTGCAGATTAGCCTGAATTTTTTTCATTTTTTTTTACCACCGGATGAAAAGGTGTATAACTATTATTGTTACAATTATTCCATTTTAAATTTTACAGTGTATTGTTGAAAATGGTTTCAATATAAAAAATCAGTACCCAGATGGAACAATCTATGTATTGCTTTTTTATATTGAAACCATTTTTAACAATTCTCTGTAAAATATAAAATGGAATAATTGCAGCAATAATAGTACACACGACCGTTTTTCAGGGTTGTAAAAAATGAAGTTTTTTTTATGTGTGGGGGCTCCAGAGCATTTTTCACGATGTAAAAAATGGGCATTAAAAGTTTCGAAGATGCACTAATTTTTAACGTTGTC